>OW203741.1:20316420-20383920 GCA_934045075.1 Yponomeuta sedellus | reverse complement strand
TTTTCACTTATTTACGTATTACTGTCGCGTAATAAAATAAGTGAAAATCTAACAAGTGCGAATGTAATAAAATTAAGTTTGCAATAAAATTCATAGGTTTGATTATAAGCACACATTAATATCAACAACCTGCTGCAGGGCACAGGTCTTCTCTCAGAAAGAGAGAGAGAGAGAGACTACCCTTGCACCCCGGATGGCAATTTCAAGCGCTGAGGTAAATAAAATAAATCTTATTCGTTAAATAAATATTTTATCTTTCTGTCTTATTTATGTAGCCACCCTTGTATTCCGGAGGAGTATGCAGGTTTGCCACTTATAATTATTTTGACATTAATGTCCTTTTGTTCATCACCGAACATGCAAGCCGCACGTTTTTTGTAGTCGTATATCTAGTATATTCCGTTTCTCGAAAAAATTGGCTCAGAATTTTATTTTATATTAACCTATATAATAAACTATGGATGAAATCTCATATTCCGCAATAAAAAAAAGTTTATTTTAAGACTTTTCCAATCGTTATGAAACAATCATATGTTATTTATTATTGTGTGTTGTTATGTTTCTATCTCGTTTTGCTTGAACCTATGATATTAAATTCTAAGCGAAGGGTATTTTAAGTATCGGTTAGCAATGAGTTTTAATTTAATATTTTTTCTTTGCTCAAATTATTAATTCCTTGCTACTAGGAAAATTGCTACCAAAAGTTTTTTTTTCGTTGAATCCTTTGAGATGACGTTCCAGCAATGTCGCAGTTCCCGTGCTCATGGATGGACTGAAGTATAGGATCCACGTCAGTCCATCCAGATGGGTTGGATCCATTCAATGTATAACTATGTATGAGTATTAGGTAATACTATATTTTTTATGTAGCCTACAGAAATCCCACTGCAGGGCACAGGCCTTCTCTCAGAGAGAGAGAGAGTATGATGGGCTTAATTACCACGCATGCCCCCCGTATATTGGCTATTTCAAGCGCTGAGGTATTTGAACACCTCAGACATTCGAGTTTCCTCACGATGTTTTCCTTCACGTCTTCACTATCATTTAAGCCCTTATTTTTTTGTAAGGCCTGTGCGCCATAGCTCTATGCACGAAAATGCTAATTTTTATCTTATGTTTCATGTATGTTTCTACCAGCTCATTGAATTTGTCCAAAATTTTCTCCCAGTACGAACGGGAAATTTGCGCGTCCGAGCGTCGCTGTAATTTAATGCGGAAACTGCGCGCGCGGCAGGTGCATTAGACGACAGACCAGTCCAGGAGATAGTAACCTTACTGCCTGAATGGAGGAGCCAAGGTGGTTTTGTGTGTACTTGTTTAAGGGTTCTAATTGGGTTAAAAAGTACCCGAGATTTTTTTCATGAAGTCTATATACGGTTATATTTTTTTTATGCGCTAACCCGTGCTAAGGACAATTTCAAAAACCTATTAAGAGGCTACAAATTCCACCCATGCCGGAACTCGAACCCGCAACCTCTGGCTATCCGTGCCAGCGCTCTTCCATCTGAGCTAATGGGCGACTAACCGGCATCAGTGAAATTTCGAACCTCTTTACAATACTCTGTATTACGTACAGGCAGCGACATCTGGCTGAAGTAATTTGCATCACTTGAAGCCCCGAGTACCTATTTTGCAGTTAGGTTTTACTTCGGAATGATATTGCTGTACCCACATGATTATAACCCGTGCCAAGGACAATTTTAAAAACCTATTTTTAAACCTACCTTTTAACCAAATTACCACATGTTGTATAGAATCAGGCGTTACTTTGCGGAAATCCATAAAAGCATTAAAAAGTTAAAATTACGTTGCTGAATTCCGCCAAAAATCCCACAAGCACCATGCGGTTAGCTAATGCACCGCCCTCCCTCCCACTTTTTCAAGCAGAAGCAAGACACGAACACACCACCACCAACAACAATACTTGTGTGAGAAAACACGCATGCGTGCTTGTGGGATTTTTGGCGGAATTCAGCAAAGTAATTTTAACTTTTTAATGCAAATTACCACATCCAACGAGCAAGCCGACAATCAACCTTCCGCTCTCTCCCACACCGACGTAGTCAGGATGGGCTAAACTTGGCCAGCCCTCGATTAAACGATAGCCCAACTGTTCAGTCAAGTCTCACTTTACTGCTCTTAGGCCGTCAGTTCCGTGCTGGACTCCGTCATAAAGTGGGCATGGATCCGACCCTTTGATAGTTAGAAAGCCAGATCGATTGACTTTACATGAAATGAAATGAAAATTAGTTTTTTTTTTGGATTGGTAAACTATTGGCGACGAAAAAGCGAATTGTTTTGGAAATTTGTAACAAACTGACTTTTAAAACCTATTTAGAGGCTAAAAACGTAATACAGAGAACAGTGTAAAGAGGTTCGAAATTTCACTGATGCCGGTGAGTCGCCCATTAGCTCAGTTGGAAAGAGCGCTGGCACGGTTAGCCAGAGGTCGCGGGTTCGAATCCCGGCCTGGGTGGAATTTTTAGCCTCTAAATAGGTTTTTAAAATTGTCCTTAGCACGGGTTAGTGCATTAAAAATAAAAATAGTACTAACTGACTTGTGAAGCGACGTATTAGGGTATCTTCATTAAATCTTTAAAGGCAACCTTAAAGATCAATTAGAAAATGTTACTGTTGGACAAACAGTCCTCACTATAGTTGCCTAGCTACTTGATGGTACCTGTAAGTACCCGTCTTATGTCCGCACATGCACGCACGGAAGCACGCACGCACCCATATACACACACACACGCACGCACACACACACACACACACACACCACACACACACACACGCCGAAATGTATTAAATTTGTTTTATCTTTATTTTTGGCATTTAGGCCATTACTTTATTCGATTTTATGTTTATTTCTATTAAAAAAAATCCGATTATTGTATGTAGGTATCCGTCAATTTTTTTCTATTTACAGTAAAATTTTGTTCATAGTTCAGCGCATCAGGTGCAGCAGAAAACCAGCGCTAGTCGCCTCTGACTAGCATTTTGCTGAGCTGCAGCTTTTTTCTGTTGTAGCACATTTCGTTCAGCATAATTGTATGAGGTAGGTACCTTTATTTTTATGTTTTGTTTGTTAACAAATTTTGTTTATCATTTGTGTTATGGTGTTACAATAGAAATAAATGCTTTTCACTTTCACTTTCAAAATCTAACTCCATCCAAAGGTTGTATGCAAGAGATCGCTCTAAAATCTCGATAAAATCGATAATTGTATAACATGACTTAAATTTAATAACTAAAAAAAATAAAAATTTGGCGCCTGAAGTTCCGCATTTGGTTTATACAGTAAAAACGGGCCAATGGGCGACTCACCGGCGAGTCGCCCATTGGCTCAATTGGTAGAGCGCTGGCACGGATAGCCAGAGGTCGCGGGTTCGAATCCCGGCCTGGGTGGAATTTTTAGCCTCTAAAAAGTTTTTTAAATTTTTCCTTAGCACGGGTTAGTGCATTAAAAATTAAAATAGTATAATTATACAGTAAAGTCAATTAATGTCCTAAAACATTAATAGTTTATTATACTATTATGTAATATAAATAGGTAACGTACACAAAAAGTAGTGATTAAAAATACCATCACTAACTTAGGCTTATACGACTAAAAGTTGACTTCTTGATACGCTAGGGTTTTTATGTCAATAAAGATTAAAATTGTATTATAATATCAAACCTTCCGTTAATAGTAGGTATATTATGATGGAAGTGATGATGTTTTGACATTTATATTTTTTATGTAACCGCAGCAAAAGTATGCAAAACAAAAAAAAATAAGTCGATGTTATGGTGTATTTTGCTGCAGCGATATGTATCGGATTGAAATCTCATTTTGAAATCGACGTAGACTAATAAAGTTACATACATACATATGTATGTAACTTTATTAGTCTGTATATATCTCCCAGAGGGGTAGCCATAGACCAGGGACTTGCCACGATCCTGACAGATCACCTTCGATTCATCAACGTTCATAAGTCGTTGCATGCACGCACGCCGGTTCCGGGTACTTTTTATCTTTCCCTTTGCTAATACATCGAAACAATATATATATTGCGAATGTGAGTGGAAGGGTTGGTAAGGGTCGTCCCCGACGGACATACATCGACCAGATAGGGGATGTATCAGCAAAGGGAAAGACTAATAAAGTTAGATAGATAGAATAATCTTTATTGTATATACAGCATGGATTTCAAAAACGTTATGGCTTAAACAAAATTAACAGTCAAAGAGTAGTGCTTTGCTTTAGAGTTTAGTTTCAATGTAATCTTAAAATATTTTTGTAAACCAGGTGATAACATTGTCAAAAGAATAACAAATGAAACGTTTGTCACCAAAATGAACCTTTGAATCTAAGGAGCAAATTAAATTTTAGGTTCCAGGGCCGGGTTTTATGGAACCTATATACGTGTTATAAAAATGTGAATTCACTCTAGGTTAAATAAGATTTCCATTTAACACTCCAACCGTGAAAGTAATAGGGTGCAGTGGAGGAGCAGTGGTAGCGGAGCGGTTGAACGCTAGCTTCTTAATAAGTAGGTCGTGGGTTCAAATCCAATGTCATGTACCAATGACTTTGTTTTCTACTTTATGTACATTTTTGAAGTTCTAGTAGCAATAGCACTCGCTGACAGATCACCTTCACGATCACGCGTCATCAACGTTCATACGCCGGTTCCGGGTACTTGTTAGGCGTGATCGTTGCAAAGACGAACCGTTTTATAAGACCGTTTTGTGTTCCGCGACGATAGGACCGTTTTACGTTTCATTATAAAGCAGTGCCAGAGACTCTAAAGCAGTGCCAGCGTTTGTTCGTCGCGAGACCAGTCCTTAGGTTGTTTGACGCGGATATGTCCTTTAGTACTATATTAATAGAGCCTAGAACGTAATGAGATCATTGCGACGTCGTCGTCGGCTCCTTGCTCGTTCCGTTCGTTTTGGTCTGTGATACAATAAAGTAATCTTTATGTCTATGAGTATACAGTCGAATATCGTGTAAAACAACTAACTTTTTCCGATGTTTCGTGATTTCGTCTCGTTCGCACTCGTTTGACCGTCCTCTGCGCTGTGCTGGTTCGGTTGCGTTTCGTCGTCGAAAAATCGGACAACGACCCACTCCTAGTACTTGTTATCTTCACCTTTGCCAATACACCCCCTATTTGGTTGATGTATATCCGCCTGAGACGTCCCTTACCAGCCCTTATATTTGTTTTTTTTTTATATTTGTTTCGTCAATCTTTCTTCCATTACTCATTTACATCTATGATAGATATGAAATATAGGTACTTAGGTTTTCTAGGGTTTCTTAGGTTCAAAAACTGGTGGGTGGGCAGCAGCGCCCCCTGCAGTACAATTCCACCGAACTACGATCCCCAACCCGCATGCCCAGCGTGGGGATTATGGGCAATACCCCCTATGATAGCATAACGTGGCGCTCTTTAGGGGAGGGCTATGTCCAGCAGTGGACTAGTATAGCCTGACGACGACGAGGTTTTCTAGGAACATTCTCATTGTTTATCACGCCGCTTGCCGCTTCGCTTGTCGCTCCAGCCGCTACCGGAGGTGAAGCCGAAGTGCAAGTAAGCGAGAAAGCGCGCTGAGTTGTCGAAACTCGGCGGAGGCGCGTGTTACGTTCCATTTGAATTTATTCGGCGAAAATAAAATTGGCGGCGAAGTGCGCGCTAGACTCGAAGGGTATTTTCCCAAGTGACCCAGTCGTTTGATCTGAACAAATTGAGATGAAATTATTTATTTATTATTTTATTTATTTATTTCTTTTTGGCAAACTTGCAGCTTACATAAGCATTATTATAGACAGATAGGTAGGCCTGCGCATCGCCTGGCCATTCAGAGGTGTTAATGCTGCCAATGTCTTGGGAACTCTCTCCAACGGCAGGGGACTAGACATTTTTATATTAAAGTATTCTTTTTAATATGTAAATATTTAAAAACAATACTTTAGTACAAAATAGTTACGTTAAGTCAATTAATGATACGCTAGATATTGTATGCTGTTATAGATATAGAAGCCTTTTAATGTGTTTTGAATTAAATTAAATGTCGCACATTATAATTGACATTGACGGCCTCAGTGGCGTAGCGGTTTAAGACACTGACTGTAAAACCAAAGGTCTTGGGTTCGATCCCCGGCCGGGTCAAACTAGGAAACGAACTTTTCTAGTTTGTCTCGGGTCTTGGATGTTATCTTTGTATTATTGTATTAAATCTATCGTCGAGTTAGCACCTATAATACAAGTTATATAGTTGTACTTAGTATAGGACTAACGGGATCTGTGTAATATGTCCATGAATATTTATTATTATTATAATTTAAACTAGATGCTCAGATAAATGATTTACATGAAGAAACTTTCCATATATTTCCAGGGAGCTGCAACCTAGCTGCAGTAAATGCAAATTAATTTGCCACAGAAAAAGTACGGGACGAAATCTTCTTAAGTTTTAAGAGACTTATTAAACATAGCGTAGTTCAAACGTACGTATGCTTGTGCAGTTCTGAACCAATTCGGTTTTTATTTCATTACAAGTGACAAAAATTGACAAAAGTGACAAAAGTTCGCCGCTTTGTAATAGTATTAATAATAATAATAATATCTTTACTTCTTCAATACTTCAACCAACGTGAAAGTATTTGTAATAACTTTGAATTAAAGTCACCTGGGTGTAAAGGGAAGAATACCTTTCCTAGTTGCCTAGTCAAGTCTAGCGCTAGAGACCACCTGTGCTCGCCAATTGTGTTTGTATTCTTACCCGGGCACTCGATTTCAATTAGACTCTTACAATACAGGCACAGACTGGGTTTTTTACGTTTTCCCTAACTTTTACTTTAATTATTTTTAATTTAGTTTGTGCTGGTTCCAACACTTATGTATGGTAGCGAGACTTGGGTGTGGCAAAAGAAGCAAGAAAGTAGAATTAATGCATTAGAAATGAGGTCCTTAAGAAGTATATGTAGTGTTACTTTGAATGACAGGATACGCTACAGCTACGCTACAGGATAGTCTGATCAGAGAACGTTGTGGACTGAAAGAGGATGTAGTGACTAGAATTGAGAACGGAATGTTGCGTTGGATGACGAAACAAATATAAAGAGAGATTGACGAAACAAATATATATTGCGAATGTGAGTGGAAGGGTTGGTAAGGGTCGTCCCAGGCACACATACATCGACCAGATAGGGGATGTATTAGCAAAGGGAAAGATAAAAAGTACCCGGAACCGGCGTGCGTGCATGCAACGACTTATGAACGTTGATGAAGCGAAGGTGATCTGTCAGGATCGTGGCAAGTGGCAGTCCCTGGTCTCTGCCTACCCCTCTGGGATACAGGCGCGAGGTTATGTATGTATGTATGTATGTATGTATGTATGTATGTATGTATGTATGTATGTATGTATGTATGTATGTATGTATGTATGTATGTATGTATGTATGTATGTATGTATGTATGTATGTATGTATGTATGTATGTATGTATGTATGTATGTATGTATGTATGTATGTATGTATGTATGTATGTATGTATGTATGTATGTATGTATGTATGTATGTATGTATGTATGTATGTATGTATGTATGTATGTATGTATGTATGTATGTATGTATGTATGTATGTATGTATGTATGTATGTATGTATGTATGTATGTATTTATGTATGTATGTATGTTATTATAATATCTTTAAAAAACTTAATTTTTGGCATGAGGACAAATTTTAAAAACCTATTTAGAGGCTAAAAATTCCACCCATGCCGGGACTTGAACCCGCTATAATAATGAGGACACTATTACAGCACAGTCACATAATATCTTTATGGTCACTATACCACTCGTAAACGTGAGTTATTTGTGAAATCGCCAATACGCTTCAATCCGCTATATATGGTAATTAGGACTATACATTCTCTGAGATAAGCTATACGTAATACAGAGAATAGTGTAAAGAGGTTCAAAATTTCACTGATGCCGGTGAGTCGCCCATTAGCTCAGTTGTATAGAGCGCTGGCACGGATAGCCAGAGGTCGCGGGTTCAAATCCCGGCATAGGTGGATTTTTTTGCCTCTAAATAGGTTTTTAAAATAAGCTATATACTTTATAATTTAACATTGAAAAACTAATATTTATCACACGTAAAGATTTGAAATCATGCCCAATATATAACCAAATTAGAAACAGGTATGTGATAAAAATAACACGACTCAGCTTAGTGCACTTACAGCATGCATTGTCACTGCGCTAATTTGCTTAAATAGATATATTAAAACACCAGAGAGCTTTATTGCAGAGCCAGAAAAACAGATTATATTCTTTTTAATGCACTAACCCGTGCTAAGGACAATTTTTAAAAACCACGGCACGGATAACAAAAGGTCGCGGGTTCGAATCCCGGCACGGGTGGAATTTTTAGCCTCCAAATAGGTTTTCAGAAAAATAGAATTAAAACTATGATTAGCTAAGTTTGTGTCTAACTGAAAACCTCTTATACCTAAATTCTAAATTTCATAAGGCTAGATAAAAGCGCAAGCGTCTGCACGGCAACAATCCCCTAAACACATAGCAAATGACCCCCTTTTCCTTATTTGAAGCAAATCAGCGCAACTGGAATCCTCAACGATTTGTCTTGCACAAAACAAAGAAATAAATTCCAATTGAGCTATAGAAACGATGAGACTACGAACAGATGGTGCATTTGACAAAGGTTTACGCTACTCAATAAATAGGAGAGTTCTTGTATGGAATCAGGCGATACTTTGCGGAAGTCCATAATAGAATTAAAAGGTGAAAATAACTTTGCACATTTTTTAAAAGCTTATTTATAGGCTAGAACTTCCTCCCATGCCGGGATTCGAACCCGCGCCCTCTGGCTATCCGTGCCAGCGCTCTACCAACTGAGCTAATGGGCGACTTACCGGCATCAGTGAAATTTCGACCCTCTTTACAATATTCTCTGTATTACGTACAGGCAGCGTAATACAGAGAATATTGTAAAGAGGTTCCCGAATCCCGGCATGGGTGGAATTTTAAGCCTTTAAATAGGTTTTAAAAAAATTGTCCTTAGCACGGGTTAGAGCATTAAAAAAAAGAATATAATTACTTTGCTAAATTCCGCCAAAAATCCCACAAGCACCCTGCGGTTAGTCAATGCACCACCCTCTTCCCACTTTTTCAGGCAGAAGCAAAATACGAACACACCACCACCGATACCAATACTTGTGTGAGATAAGTTTCGCCTCTAACACAAGGCATCCTCAAGAGGAGAGTTCTTTTACCAAACTGTTAAAGGAAGAAGAATGAGGAGATCTGAAAAAGAACCTGAGCTTACTGATATAGCTCGACTCGACGACCTCTGTGGCGCGGCGGTAGCGCATCTGCCTACCATGCGAGAGGTCCCAGGTTCGAAACGTGGCTGGGGACAAAAAAAACCAGGTCTTGGATGTTTACATGTTTGTGATGCTCCCGCGACACAGGGTATATTAGTGTGGGGCCTGAAGCAATGTATGTGCCTGTATGTAAATGTTAATTGCTCAGTTGAAGCAGCAGTGGGCAGGGTACATAGCTCGGAAGAACTGAATGATGGCCTATATCTTTACATGTTTTATAATATGTGCTCTGTTCTACAATCCTACTAATATAATAAATGCGAAAGTTTGTAAGTATGGATGGATAGGCTGTTTGTTACTCTTGGACGTAAAAACTACCGAATGGATTTTAATGTAACTTTACACTAATATAGCTTATACATCAGTTTAACACATAGGCTACAATTTGTAAAGGTATTGTGTGATATTTTTCAAATGCAACCCAGAAGTTATGTAATAATTTTAATGTCATAATGACTTTGAAAAACCTATTTAGAGACTAAAAATTACACCCATGCCGGGATTCGATCCCGCGATCTCTGGCTACCTGTGCCAGCGCTCTTTCCAACTGAGCTAATGGGCGACTCACCGGAATTAGTGAAATTTCGAACCTCTTTACAATATTCTCTGTATTGCGTACAAGTTTTTTAAAATTGTCCTTAGCACGGGTGAGTGCATTAAAATAATATAGTCATAATGACTGTTAATTCTTTTGTACGCCACGCTACTATAAGCAACTCTAAATACTAACCCTGCGCAGAACCAGTCGCGGGCAGAATCTAGTAAAGAATATTCATATCTTATCTCAGACCTTACCTCACCTCAGGATTAGCACCAAAAGGGTCATGATTGCGCTTTCTACTTCTAGGCCCTCAGTGAGCGAGTAAAGGTGTGGGCAGACGGATGAGGGGATTACGCGCGCCGGGCGGCCGCCGTTTCATTCGCGAAGATTGCCGCGGCCGCGCGCCGCATACGAACGAGGCGATTGGTGCCTTGGCGCGGGGAGTCCAGAAGAAGCAGACTTGTTCTTCTTCTTTTTAATCGGACCCTCAATTTTGAGGATCGTGACTTTATACAATAGTTCTCCATTTGTCTCGGTCATATACGCAATGGGATGCGTGCTGAATGGATCCCCCAGCTGCCTTCTTTATAGCATCGGACCAGCGCAAGAAGCGGACAATCGATTCGGTATCTACATCAACCCTTGTATGTCCCCACTGCTGGGGCACGGGTCTCTTTCTGCATAGCAAGAAGGTAAGACCATACTCGACCACTAGAGCCAAGGGTTGGAGGATTGTAAGACAGTGGCGGCCTTTACTGTCAGAAGTTATCAAGCCACCCATAAGGCCTCTGACATGGCTTAATGAGTGACATTTGACCTTGCGAAACATGGAAGGAAAATGGCACTAGCGGTAGTCACGGGATGGTCACCCATTCTGCATCTGACCGCGCCTGTTGTTGCTTAACTGAAGTGATTGATTCTAGTCACTCGGTTTGACTAGGCTACGAGCGTTTTATGAGCGCGAAGAAGCGGTCAATCACGGGCTTAGATCTTTATTTGATCAAATAATATTAATAACAAATTCGACACAACAGAATCTCTTGTCCTGGACTATAGGATACCCTATGCTATGGTAATCAAGCAAGGACATCATAAACATGGAGATACACCCAGACACCCATTTTATTTTAAACCTGAAGAATTAATATTCTGTTTGCTGAATGTCAATGTACAACGTAAAATGTGAGCCGCGGCCTTCGGGCCGTAGTGCATTGGTAAAAAGAATGCGGGAAAAAAAAACTCCATTCTGGCCATGTTTTCTCAATTCTACTCAAATATAATACATCAATAGCCATATTACTCGTAATACGTGTAATAAGATTCAATTATTGCCATCAATAGCGTTACCATCGCCATCATCAATACGTATTAATTGACCTATAACCTATATCAGGCGATAAAAAAAAATGGTACAACTTATACGCTAAGACTTGTATCATTAGAAATTCTAGAAAAGTGTTAAAAATTCAAACAGCAAAAGTTCTAAAGTCGTAAAAGAAAAGTTTTAAGTTTACCTCTTACAGACCTCGGTTTGACAGTAAAAAAAAATATTTCTTATAATAATTACAGTATGTTAAACGACAAACTCTAACTTAAATTATTTATCATCTATTTCAGGACAGGTGGCAAAAGATAGAAACCTGGGCATAAACTGGAAATTGAATTTGAAAGAGCTTACTAGTATAACTCACCTGTACAAAGTTTTAAATCATTAAGATTATCAATAAAATTAAAATAGACATAGGAAAAACTGACACAATGGTAATAAATGACAAATTTCAGCGTAAGCTGATCGTAAGCATGGCACTAGTTCTCATTTTTTACCCAACTCAAAGCTATGCAAACACGTGATTTGCTTTACTTTGAGTTGGGTGTAAGTAAGTGTAATAAAGAAAAAACGACTTATTTGTTCAAAATTGCAGCGTCTATCGCTCCGCTCGACGCCCCGCTCGGCCGCCAGCCCGCAGCCGTACCCTATCGGGCAGTTGTGCCAAAACCCGATCGCTCCCCAGCGCCGCGAACGATAAGCGATCTCTTATCTCGGATTGATGTATGCTCACCCTAATGCCCGCGAACCCGTGGGCACGCGATCCGCAAAGAAACGATGCTATTACGTGTAAGCCGAAAATTGATTAGTATCGACCGGCGTGTTTGGATGTATTATTCACGACTAGCGAGAGGCGGCAGGTTCGCCTGGGACCGTTCTGTTTAGTTGCTTGTAAAAACGGCTAGACGCGCTCGAGGCCTAGCTGAACCGAGTGATTGGAATCAATCACTTGAGTTAAGCAACCTCAGCCGCGGTCAGGCGCAGGATAGGTGACTGTCCCGTGTCATTTCACGGGTGCTGCCGTGCGCTACAGTTTCGCAAGGCACGTTAAGCTGAAGTGCCGGCTGTCATGTAATGGCAGTCGTTAAGCCATGTTACTCATAGAGGCCTTATGGGCGGCTTTATAACTTCTGACAGTAAGGCCCACAACTGTCTTACAATCCTCCACCAACCCGGACTTGCCCCCGTGGTGAAGTGTGGCCTAACCTTCCTGTGAGGCAGGGAGAGACCCGTGCCCCAGTAGTGGGGACATAATAAGTTCCTTTCATTTTTTTTAAGTGCTACTGTCGATTTTTAACAGAATGGGCCCTTTGGGATTCTAAGCGAATAGTGGTAGTAGGTAACCCTAAGATTTTTGTCGTGAGATGGAAAAGAATACCTACTCATTACTAAACTTTTCAGAACTTTATATTTGTCTATTAAGTGATATTTTTTATTTTATTTGAAATTAAATATTTATACTATTTAAAAACATATTTAGAGGCTAAAAATTTTCACCCATGCCGGGATTCGAACCCGCAACCTCTGGCTATCCAGAGGGTCAGAGGTTGCGGGTTTGAATCCCGGCATGGGTGAAAATTTTTAGCCTCTAAATAGTTTTTAAATTAAATATTTAATTTCATTTTAAATTTTTGTATGTACTGTATCGATATCAACCCTCTGTGTGTCCCCACTGCTGGGTACGGGTTTCTTCCTGCATCGCAGGGAGTTTAGGCCATACTCCGTTACGGGGGCCAAGTCCGGGCTGGTACTAAATATATAGCTAAGCCAAAATACAGATATCTAGACAAAATAATTGTGATTTATGCTTACTTCTAGTAGCCTATGGCACTCGCGCACACATGACGAATCGATTGAGATGGTACTTGTCAAAATTATCTGACCACTGGTTAAGAAGTTATGAGGGAAACCACGATTCGTAACCATACAGAAAATTTATCCACATTTTTAAACCACTTAAGCGGCGAAAGTCCAGTTGATAGAACGATGGACTCGCTAGCGTAAGACCAGGTTCGATTCCCGGTGTGAGCATGTACATGACTTTGTTTACTAAGTTATGTACATTTGTGAATTTATAATAGCAACACGCTGGTTGCTAACTGCTACTGGAACTTATAGTAGCAAAAACTGGCTTGTGGTGTCGGCCTAGAGAATAGCACCAACCTAAATTCTTCCCGCGGGTGTCGTAAAAGGCGACTAAGGGACACAAACCGGGGGGTGGGCAGCAGCGCCCCTGCATAGAACTCCACCAAACTGCGATCCCCCAACCCGCATGCCCAACGTGGGGATTATGGGTAATTCCTCCCAATGATGGCAGAACCCAACGCGCTCATTAGGAGAGGGCTATGTCTAGCAGTGGACTAATATATAGCCTGGAGAAAAAAAAAAGAAAGTAGCAAGACCACTCGCTAGCGTGAAGGAAAACACCGTGAGGAAACCTGAGTGTCTGAGGTGTTCAAACACCTCACCAATCCGCGGTGAACCCATTCTGTCTCTATGAGAGGAGGCCTATCTCCTGGAGTGGGACGTATATCTTAGGCTACTTAAAAGAAAAGAAGACTCTTACTTTCGGTTAGATTTGTTTATCGCTGTGAAGATACGATAAACGGGTTACGGGCAAGCGGATTTGTGCGGGGCCCCTCCAATAAATTCGGCCCTGAAATATTTATTATTTGTCCGTTAGCGTAGGCTTTTCGGTAATGGCGGCTACGTGTGTGATGATTTATAATGGCGGCTCATGCAGCGCTAATGTAAACACTGACAGAAGTCTGGTGGGAAGCGGTTTTTTTAATTCATCAATATCGAGTATGATTGATTGTAGTTCGATAGTTTATCTAGAGTTTTATACGTTTTCAGTGTTGTTGTTTCACTCAGTTAATCAAACGACTGCAGCGGAGAGCACAAAGAGGGTAACATGTTTATCAGCTGGAATTTATCTATGTATGTGAGTGTGTCCTCTTGTGTGTTATTCTTAACCTATGGTCAAAGAGTTATAAGGTTGGTCCCACCAATGTCGGTTGGTCCCGCCTGCTTAGCAGTTGATACTCAGCAGTCAGGTCGATGTTAATTTTTTATTTTATACTTTTTGATTAGTTTCAATTACGTAACGTTTACTAGTAACTCGCAGAAGAAAATTCCAAATTAAATTGTTATTTTCATTTACTACTTAATATTTACAATGTTTACATCGTTATCAACCCTTGTATGTCCCCAATGCTGGGGCACGGGTCTCTTCCTGCATCGCAGGAAGGTTAGGCCATACTCCAACACGGGGGCCAAGTCCGGGTTGTCGGAGGATTGTAAAACAGTGGCGGGCCTTACTGTCAGAAGTTATCAAGCCGCCCATAAGGCCTCTGACATGGCTTAACGACTGCCATTATATGACAATCGGCACCAACGGCTTAGCGAGCCTTGCGATGCACGGAAGCGCTCGGAAAAATGCCACTAGCGGTAGTCACGGGACGCTCACCCATACCGTACCTGACCGCGCCTGTTGTTGCTTAACCAAGTGATTGATTCCAATCACTCGGTTCGGCTAGGCCTTCAATGTTTACATAATTTGTTTTTAATTCGCAATGCTCCTATATAGTTATATATTAAACGACTTTAATCGCGATTTTTATGAGGTTACATTTTATTTCGTTCCCTGCGTTTAGTCGGCACCCGCCAATTCAGTCCTACCGTGACCACAGAGACATTAACCAAAATTTATTTAAAAACCTATTTAGAGGCTAAAAATTTCACCCATGCCGAGATTCGAACCCGCAACCTCTGGCTATCCGTGCCAGTGATGCAATTTGCTTAAGCCAGATGTCGCTGCCTGTACGTAATACAGAGAATAGTGTAAAGAGGTTCGAAATTTCACTGATGCCGGTGAGTCGCCCATTGGCTCAATTGGAAGAGCGCTGGCACGGATAGCCAGAGGTTGCGGGTTCGAATTCCGGCATGGGTGAAATTTTTAGCCTCTAAATAGGTTTTTAAATTTGTCCTAAGCACGGGTTAGTGCATTAAAAATAAAAATAGTATAATCAAAATTTATTTATTTGCACACCTTTTTTGGTCACCGAAAAAAATTTTTGAACAAATTACGAGACTTGTGTATGCGGATGACATTTATTATCGTTGAAATCGCTGATAATAAGTTAATTTCTTTAAAACAGTTTTTGTTAAAAAAGAACCAATATAGTTATATATTAATCTAATCGTGGATTAAGATTACATACATACATACATACATACATACATACATACATACATACATACATACATACATACATACATACATACATACATACATACATACATACATACATACATACATACATACATACATACATAACCTCACGCCTGTATCCCAGAGGGGTAGGCAGAGACCAGGGACTGCCACTTGACACGATCCTGACAGATCACCTTCGCTTCATCAACGTTCATAAGTCGTTGCATGCACGCACGCCGGTTCCGGGTACTTTCTGTGTTTGCTCAAATCAAGCCTGCTTGATTCATAGTAATGGGCTGAGGGCGTTGCTGTTTGGCTCATTCAGTTGCCATTTAGCATTGCGTTATAAATATGAAACACAGCTTTTAATTACTTTTTATGGTCCATAACTCACTGCCCCATGAACCAGAGTCTAATATTTCAAATGGACTTACCTTACCGCACTATGCCGGGTTGTAAGTTCGTGTGTGGCCAATTTCAGATAGTTTTTAAGTAGTCATGTAGGCGAGCAAATCCATTCACTGAATCTCGAAAGATAATTTCCATTATTGTGTAAAAAAATATGTATTTCAATAATTATCAATGAAATAATTGATTATGTAAGTTCAGCCAGAGCATTTTGAAAAAGTCCCTGTTCTTTTCTGTGAAAAACTAGCTTTATAAAATGTAATAACTGTTAGGACATTACAATAGTTTCAGCCATTCTAAATCAGCGTATTAAATAAGTTCACCCCTAATTCATCTAAAACAGGTGGGGGTCTCTTTTCCTTTAGCAACTTTCCGTCGTAAATTTGTCTGGAAGAAATTACTTTTAACAATAAGCCCACCAATTGCACCCTGCATCTTTAAGTTTCGGCAATGTTGCTGCTGCCGTGATCACGGTTAGACTGAAGTGGGAAAGTCTACCTTCAAGTCACTTCACAAATAACGACTGGAATTAATTTCAGTGTGAGACGAGCAACCGACGACGCGAGCTCCGTTTCTGCTTACCGTGATTAAGCTCTGCGAATCGGAGCGAAACCTGGTCGGACTCTTCCGATAAAACAACACCCGTAAGTAGATCCGGACTAAAAGTCGACAGACTGGAATTAAGTCATTTACGTTTTACCTAATAAACAATCGCAAATATAATTATATGTAAATATAGTTAGAGTCAGAGTAACTCTGTATGAGCATCGCCAGTCATTAAGGAACATTCGTAAATTCAAGGTCAAAAGAGAGTTTACAAATTACTACTACCATAAAACTGGCTTTTAAACAACGTCTACACAACGGTACACCCGGCCACTAGGTCGATGAGAGTAATGTACCCGACTACACGTAGGGACAGTACATTCGTTTCCCGGCAGGGCTAGATAAGCAGGCAGCCTGCAGAGTGCCGGCGAGACTAATGTCTATAGGACCTCCACATACCCGAGTACACCCACAGCCTTTACCGCCTAGGACTTAAGCGCTAAAATGGCCCAGCTCCGCTCCGCCACTAGATAATCACTTCGTTGTGCCCCGCCCGCTATCTTTATTCGATGCCACGCTATTGTGTGAGCAATGGCTTGCGCTTTTGATTTCACAATAGCTGTATGTGGCGTGCGACTCTAGGATAAGCATGAAAAGGAATGAAAAGTATGGAAAAGAAAAGAAATTTCTGTCGCCACTTGAAATGAAACGAGAGCATCATCAGATTCAAGTATTTCTGACTCTCGATGCCACCACGCCACTATTCGAATGACCCTTAGCAAACCTGCATATTGACTTCTTGTACCTATTATATATTGAGCAGGTACCTGTAAAAGTTTATACATGGAAGATAACCTCCCCCTCACGCCTGTATCCCAGAGGGGTAGGCAGAGACCAGAGACTGCCACTTTCCACGATCCTGACAGATCACCTTCGCTTCATCAACGTTCATAAGTCGTGCATGCACGCACGCCGGTTTCGGGTACTTTTTATCTTCCCCTTTGCTAATACATCCCCTATTTGGTCGATGTATGTCCGCCTGGGACGTCGCTTACCAGCCCTTCCACTCACATTCGCAATATATATCTGTTACGTCAATCTGTCTTCCTTCATCCTCTCCACATGTGCAAACCAACGCAACATTCCTTTCTCAATTGCATACATGGAACAGTAATTTTTATTCTTTGTTTTGAAATTTAGGATGCTTCTGAAAAACCTCTTAGACATTGATATCAATCCTTTGTATGTCTCCACTGCTTGGGCACTGGTCTCTTCTTGCATCGCAGGAAGGTTAGGCCATACTCCACCATGGGGACCAAGTCCGAGTTCGTGGAGGATTGAAAGGCAGTGGCAGGTCTTACTGTTAGAAGTTAACAAGCCACCCATAAGACCTCTGACATGGCTGACGACAGCCAAAAAAGTCAAAAAAATGCCACTAGCGGTAGTCACGGGATGGTCACCTATTCACCACCTGACCGTGCCTATTCTTGCTTATCCTTAGTGATTGATTCCAATCACTCGTTCAACTAGGCCACCAGAGAATATTTAATTCAAAAAGTCACCTCAGATGAAAAACCACTAGCGGTGGTCACAGGATGATTTCCCATCCACCACCTGACCGCGCCTGTTGTTGCTTAACCCAAGTGATTGATTCCAATCACTTGCTCAACTAGGCCACAAACGACCCTCAGACATTGTAGCCTGTTTAGTATAAAAAGTCACCTCATATGCTGCCTCACCGGCTGTTTCCCCAGCACATAGGCGCAGTGCCAGAACAGCTTCGGTTTGGCGCGCATCACCAACCCACTCTAATGCATTTTGCACTCTAAACTTAGTGCGATAAGGGCCGTTTCCCTCGTTAATCTTGGTCACGGAGATGAAGCTCCGCGGTCGCCTAAACTACTGCCATCCATCATAGTTTTAAAGGGTGTCTCTGAAGTGGAGTTTCGTTCTTGACATTCCATGTTATGCCGCGCAATTTAGTCTTTAGACTTGAAGTCTTACCTCCGATTTCACGTACGCTAACAATCTGATAACCTGCACCAATTGTTATTTATTGTCGATAACATTTTCATTATTACTGTGAAGGGACGGTAGATTTTAAAACAGGATTTGCAATTAAACCTGAACTATACATTTATAGTAATTTGCGCCTATACGTCTAGTGCTCCCTGGGCAACATTCTAGGAATTCCTTACGCTGATTGGCAAACCTTTTCTTTTTAACATTGTCCTTAGCATGAGTTAGTACATTAAAAAGAATATAACTATGTGCGATGAATACAGATGTCAATCAGATGTAAAACCTAACTGGTAACTAACCTAACTGGTAGTGCCTTAAAAGTAAGGTACTCGGGGCTGAAAGTGATGCAAATTACTTCAGCCATATGTTGCTGCTTGTACGTAATACAGAGAGTAGTATTGTAAAGAGGTTCGAAATTTCACTGATGCCAGTGAGTCGATAGCCAGAGGTCGCGGCTTCGAGTAACGGCATGGGTGGAATTTTTAGCCTCTAAATAGGTTTTTAAGACCCTTTCACCACAGTGGTTTGCCATCGACCCCATAATAAGAAATAAATAAACTCCACGTAAGAGCTTAGACCATAATCAATCCCAAACCGTTGCTATTATCATCTTTCAATGTTTTTCAGAAGATGTTAACCAACAATCACGATTAGCTTTGATCTCTTATAATAATTAAAATAACTAAGTAAGGTTGTATACAAATCACAACTTATTTTGAAATTGAAAAATGTTTATTTATCACACACAGATTAGAGAACACATGAATACTATGAAAACATAGAGACAATATGTGATAAAAAGGATAGGGCTCAGCTAAGTGCTGTGAGTGCATGCATCATCACAGCGCTGATTTTCAGCCCGTCCTTGTTCTCACTGAATTATATGTAATAAAAGTTAGCGGATTTTAAAAATTTTATCATCATCAACCCATTATGTCCCCACTGAGGGGTACGGGTCTCATTCCTGTGCAAGGTCTATACCTTGCCTATGCCTATGGCCTATGCCATACTCCACCACGGGGGCCAAGTCCGGATTGGTGCAGTTTTACAACTTGTTTTATAATCATATTCTTTTTAATGCACTAACCCGTCCTAAGGACAATTTTAGAAACCTATTAGTACGTGATACAGAGAGTATTGTAAAGAGATTCGAAACTTCACTGATGCCGTTAAGTCGCCCATTAGCTCAGTTGGGTGAGCGCTGGCACGGTTAGCCAGAAGTCGCGGCTTCGAGTCCCGTCATGGGTGGAATTTTTACCCTCTAAATAGGTTTTTAAAATTGTTTTATAATACTTATATAATAAATTAAATATCATTAATCTTTACTACTATAACAACTGTTTTTAGAACCTACAGTGCCCATAGTGCGGCTAGCAATGTACGGGTAGCAAATGCTTTAAAAAGGTGCTCTTGTTGTGAGAAAAACAAAGACCATACATTTACTTAATTACTATAAGATGTACAAGTAGTTATGTGCAGTGAACGTAATAAGTACCTTCGTTATCTTAACGAAACCTCCCACTTCACCACCATCCTAAATCGTAGCGGTCTCTCACTAAAAGGGATCGAAGTCTGCATTCCGGCCAGCCCCCCGCGCAGTAAAATCTGTAAAGGGCTGGAGAAAACCCCCGCGCTCGCCCGAACCTCGCCGGAAATTGCAGCAAAACTGTTGGCAATTAATTTCCAAACATTTCGCCGCTAATCCTGGCCGGGGGGCGCGGGGGTAACGGGGTAAGAGGGTAAGCTAAAGTATGCGCGGCAAATGGCTACGATAAATCGCGCTACAAGCTGCAACAAGAGAATGCAGCGGGGCAGCGCTCACTGGTCTTACAGCATTTTTTAAGGCTGATGGGATTCATGCGGAAATTAACGCTTTTATGATTGACCATTGTCTGTGTTTAATACCTAACTATGCTTCGTTTTTTTAGCATTAGAAATTTCGTAAACAAAGAAGCAGGGCTAGTCAACCTAAAAATCGTCTGCCTAACTTATATATTTTTTTCAAATATACATACCTACTTAATTTACTGTTGAGCCAAGTAAATACAGCTTTCTATCTACGTTTCAGGTGTTATATCTGCGTAATAATAAGCAGTAGCCCTGCTTCTTTGTTTACGACATTTCTAATGCTAAAAAAACGAAGCATAGACAATGAAAAAGATATTTGTGAAGCGCGAGTACATAGGTATGGATTCAAAACGTTTAGATTAGTTTTGATTAGTTCAGAGCATGATTGCTCTGCCTCATGTGGCGTACAAATTGTGGAAAGAGGCACCACCAATTTTGAAGTAGTAATATAAAATATCAAAGACCTAAAATTACCCGCGGTTTATCGATTTTCTCATGGGAATAAGATATTTTATGCCACACCTGGCCATAAAGCCGCATTCTGGCCAAGTGTAGACATAAAAAGATGTACACAACACGGAAAGTAATAAAGAAAGCTCTCGATCGCATATTTACGTCCCTCGCTTGCAGCTCGGGCCGCAAACTTCTGCGATCTCGGCCTTTCGTTGTATTACCACCCTAGTTGTGTAACTGGTCAGTTTTATTGATCATCAATGGAGCACTCACAAACTTTTGCCTGTATAATATTATACTGTAATATGTTAATCCAGGGCGTCAACTAACTCCATACCTGATTTACCTGATACCGGATTTTATTAAAATTGCTCCAGTCATTAAGACTTGAAGATGTAACGAAAGTTTTAGTTCAAAATTAGCGTGATATTATTTATTTTACTTTCCACAAATACGATGATTATACGTCATAGATAAGACGATAAGAAAGCATGCAAGCAATTTGCAGTTGACTTCGAGCCGAACAGAAGTGACAGACACTTGTCCACTTCTGTTCTGTGGTATCGAAATACATTTTCGTTCGTCAATATTTTTCCGTTTTATTTCCAATTAATCCAGGGGTCTTAACAACCCACAGCCAACCAACTGTGCTACCATCTGCTCCAATATATCATCATCTTTATCAACCCATTATTTCCCCACCAAGGGGCACGGGTCTGTTCCCTGAGGAAGGTATATTTGGCTTTATACGGACTCTTAACTGCAGTTGGACTACGACGGGCGGGAAGGGGGAGTGGTAATGGGATGACATTTCATTGCCTCCATTATTTTTGTTGCTCACTCGGCGTCGCATTACACGTACGAGTATTGCCACTTACTGCTCGGTCAACTTCTGCTAGCACTTTCATGAAAAAATGACTATTAGACAGATAAGTAGGTAAAACATTAATTTGCATCTGCATGCGCATATGTAACAATTAATATAGCGCATGTAAAACAAGCGCTCGTGAACTAGTCGAACCCTTTGACTGGAATCAATCACTTGAGTTAAGCAACAACAGGCGCGGTCAGGTGCAGGATGGGTGACCGTCCCGTGACTACCGCTAATGGCATTTTATTCGATCACTTCTGTGCTTCACAAGGCACGTTAAGTCGTTGGTGCCAGCTGTCATATAACAGCAGTCGTTAAGCCATGTCAGAGGCCTCACGGGCGGCTAGATAACTTCTGACAGTAAGGTCCGCCACTGTCTTACAATCCTCCACCAACCCGGACTTGGAACCTGTGGTGGAGTATGGCCTAACCTTCTTGCAATGCAGGAAGAGATCCGGGCCCCAGCGGTGGGGACATACAAGGGTTGATATCGATGTAAAACAAACTAAAACTTTTTTAGCAATAAGCCAAGCAAAAACGACAACAAAAGCAAGCAAAGGTAAATAGGTAGATAAAGAACACTTTACGAGTGTTGTAAACAAAAATGAGAATCACACAGTAATAGAGAAAGACTGGTAGAAAATACTTATTGCGTTAAGTCCGCCGCGATCCCGTTTTTGCCATACTGTTTATTTCTAGTATTCAGTTTACCGCCAAGCTTTCATTACAGTTCCTTATACCTATATAAACTTAAACAATCTTCGTAACCAACTAACAGTATCGAATAATATTCTCTAAGTGTCATGAAATATAGAATAGGTTTCATCATCAACCTATTATGTCCCCACCGAGGGGCACGGGTCGCTTCCCTGAGGAAGGTGTAGGCACTACCCACTGAGGCCCGCCAATGTCTTACAATCCCCGTGGCGGAGTAGTCAAGCTTAAAGTAAGTACTTAATTTCTCCTTCAGCAATCTTTCCGATTCAAGGTTGCCTAGAAGAAATTGCTAGCAGCAATAAGGCCGCCAATTGTACCTCTTCTTTTGTAACTGTTGTCTCTGTAATTATTGTCTGGTGTGTACAGTAAAGAATATTCTTATCTTACTTAAACACACGTTACATATTTATAACTAGCCTAGTTAGACAAAAGTTAAAGTATGTAGTGATGACTTTCAGTCATTTCCTAGTCCCAGAACTGTTGTGTGGAAGAGAAAGATGATTAGAATCACTCTTAATCGGTATAAAATTAATAAATCGACACGTAGGTAATATTATGCGATTCACCCCACATTTCCCTAAACACATACTAGCAATAATTACGCCCAAGAACCGACATTAAAATTCACAAAACATCTCCTCTGTCACCTCCAAGCTGTCGGGTGATGAATGACGTCACAGTGTCACGGTACGTCAGGCAACGATAGCTACCCTTACCAATTTTGCTCTGCACCCTCCACAGGGGAATTTCGACCTTAAAGATCAGGACTGAAGAGCGAGGTCGCTGCCAAGGCTCGACGCAACACGAGGTCCCTTCACGATGATTTATTGTGTCACCGAGTTAGGCAAATAACGACTGAATTATTTCACGTTTCTCTCCGGTAGAGCCTTTTCTGTAATTAGGTTACAGTTGGTACTCCGCGCGGAGGGCTTCCGCAAGTGTGGTTTGTAACTCGTTATAACTGAAATACCCAAATGTCCGATTCACAATAGGACTTTCGGTACTGACTGAAAATCAGCGCTGAGGGTTCACGCCCCCAGCACTATGCTGAGTCAGCTGTCATTTGCAGCAGCAGAGATATACCGCGATAAGGTGGTAGTTGCTTTTAGTTATTTTTACTGTCCACCCTTTGTCTTTGTATTTTAATTAATTTATGTATAACTACTCTATTTTTATTTTTAATGCACTAACCCGTGCTAAGTACGTAATACAGAGAATATTGTAAAGAGGTTCGAAATTTCACTGATGCCGTGAGTCGCCCATTGGCTCAATTGGTAGAGCGCTGGCACGGATAGCCAGAGGTTGCGGGTTCGAATCCCGGCATGGGTGAAATTTTTAGCCTCTAAATAGGTTTTTAAATTATGTATAACTGTTGTTGCAATAAATGATTTTCTTTCTTTCTTAAAAAAAACGACTATTTTACTATTAGGAGAAGAGAGTGTGAACGTCATCGTCAGGCTATACTAGTCCACTGCTGGACATATCCCTCCTCTAATGAGCGCCATAGCGCCCTGTCTTCAGCTTGTCGCATCCAGCATCTGCCTGCAGTTTTTCGCAGATCGTCATCCCACCTAGTCGGAGGGCGTCCCACACTACGTTTGCGGAGTCGCGGTCTCCACTCAAGGACACGTTTGCTCCAACAGTTGTCGGTTCTTCGCGAGATATGGCCAGCCCACTGCCACTTCAGGTTGCTGATTCTCTGAGCTATATCGATAACTTTGGTTCTCTGTCGAATGCATTCGTTACGAATCCTATCCTTCAGAGAAACTCCGAGCATAGCTCTCTCCATAGCTCGCTGAGCGACTTTGAGCTGGTGGACCAGCCCTTTTGTGAGTGTCCATGTCTCGGCTCCGTAGGTCATGACTGGTAGGACGCACTGATTAAAAACTTTCGTTTTCAAGCATTGCGGTATGGATGACGAGAAGACTCGGCTTAGTTTCCCAAACGCTGCCCAGCCCATCTGGATCCTCCTCTTGGCCTCCCTCTCGAAATTGTTTTTACCTAACTGCAAAATCTGCCCGAGGTGAATGTATTCGGAAACGATGTGACGGGTGTGAACGGCTGTCTTTTATTTTTCATTTTATTTTCATGAAAAAAATCAAGAGCGTTATGAAAACTAACAACATAGCTTTGTAACTTGTTAAAAAATCGGGCGTTTTAGCAGAAATAGCTTAAATTCCAAGGATATTGATAAAACAAGTTATGATTTTATTCCATTGGTGACGCTTGTTAGCAACCAAAAGCTCCTTAAAATCGATATCAAACCTTGTATGTCCCCACTACTGGGGCACGGGTCCCTTCCTGCATCGCAAGCAGGCTAGGCCATAGGCCACCACGAAGGCCAAGTCCGGGTTGTTCGAGGATTGTAAGACAGTGGCGAGTCTTACGGCCGTCCATAAGGGCTCTGACTCAGCTTAACGACTGTCAATACATGACAGCCAGTACCAACGGCTTAATGTGCACGGCGAAGCACGGAAGCGTTTGGAAAAAATGTCACTAGCGGTGGTCACGAGATGGTCATTCATCCAGAACTTAACCGCACCTGTTGTCGCTTAACTCAAGTGATTGATTCCAATCACACAGTTCCACTAGGTCTCGAGCGCTTCTACTGTAAAATCCAAGTGACATTGACAGGCCTAAGTAATCGAAATATGCACGAATGAAACCGACCCTGACCTAAAAAACCACTGGCTGTATTCACAAGAATAACTTTAGCAGTGCGCACAGAACGAACTCGTGTATTAAAATGCATAAAGATGCGACGATATTACATGCATGCCTCCGAGACAAATGGTTACACGACACAAATACGTTTGTCTCAGTAGAATAACGTCGTTGAAGGTTATTTTAGTCGGTGAAATGTTGTATTTGTGTCAAGAAGTAACTTGTATACGCAAGAGTATAGCTTAGGTTCTCTTTTCTGGAGCACAATAAAGTATCGTGTGTTATTCAATTCAATTCATTTATTTCAAATATAAAAATTCATATAGATTTGTTAGTAATCTTATTCTAGTGTTAGTACATATTGTTCTTTTAACCATAACTATAGGGCACTGTCATTGCTTGCCACTTGAAGACGGCAACAATGGTTTATGTAGGCACAATCTACCTTATCGGCGAGCATAGCCAGGATGGTGTTGCGACTGGCCCGCACCCTGCGCACGAGTGACGCGCCGCGCTTGCGCATTATCGCGTAAAAGTCGTCAGTGCGCGCGTCAGCGAACATGCCCGATGCGCTGCAATAGCGGGGCAGCCGCAACAACGCCCGGAGTGCATTGTTGTATTGCACGCGGAGAGCCCCAATCGATTTTCGATTATATAAATGTAAAAGTTCATGGTTAAATGTATGGATATTTTTTTATATATGGGTATGTATTAGCTGTGCTGTGTGGTGTCGGCCTAGAGAATAGCACCAACCCAATTCTTCCCGCGGGTGTCGTAAAAGGCGACTAAGGGACACAAACCGGGGGGTGGGCTGCAGCGCCCCCTGCAGTACAATTCCACCGAACTGTGATCCCCAACCCGCATGCCCAGCGAGGGGATTATGGGCATTACCCCCTATGATAGCACAACGTGGCGCTCTTTAGGGGAGGGTTATGTCCAGCAGTGGACTAGTACAGCCTGACGACGTATGTATTAGCAAAGGGGAAGATAAAAAGTACCCGGAATCGGCGTGCGTGCATGCAACGACTTATGAACGCTGATGAAGCGAATGTGATCTGTCAGAATCGTGGCCATTGGCAGTCCCTGGTCTCTGCCTACACTTCTGGGATAGAGGCGTGAGGTTATGTATTAATGTTTATTTTTCAGGTTTTTGCCTACGCTCAAAAGTCTGAACAGGAAGCGGTGGAAGCGGAGCGGTAAAACTCCGGCTTTTCGATCGGGAGGGCGTGGGTTCGAAGACATAGAAGTCTCTGTATAGTTACGTACCAAAAATAATTGAGCACAGAGTAGATTAGAATTAGTTATTATTGTTACTAATATAGTCTTAAGTCACTATTGTTACTAACATAATATGGGTAATGTTTCGTTATCAACCCTTGTATGTCCCCACTGCTGAGGCACGGGTCTCTTCCAGCATCGCAGGAAGGTTAGGCCGTGGCAGGCCTGATTGTCAGAAGTTATCAAGCCGCCCATAAGGCCTCTGACATGACTTAACGACTGCCATTATATGACAGCCGGCACCAACGGCTTAACGTGCCTTGCGAAGCACGGAAGCGCTCGGAAAAATGCCACTGGCGGTAGTTACGGGACGCTCACCCGTAATGTTTATTTATTTATTGTGAGCGCACAATTTTATTTATTGTGAGCGCGCAATTTTATTCTATGAAGAATGTCGTAAGCACTTTTTTTTGTAGCTGATAAACGTTTCAATACGTTTGAGAAGGAGTATGGGCTTAATTACCACGCGTCCACACCCCTGTGTAGCCCAGTGGACTAACGTGGCGGTAGCCCGCTGGGTAGACCAATAGACTCGGCAGTGGGACACCCAGGTTCGATTTCCAGTGCGCGCATGTACCAATGACTTTGTTTCCTAAGTTATGTACAGTTTTGAAGTTGCAGTAGCAATGCCACCCGCTAAATGAGAAGAAAAACATCGATCGTGAATTAGGCACTAAAACAATAATAATATCTATGCTTTGCAGGGCACGTTAAGCTGTTGCCGGCTGTCATGTAATGGCACTCTTTAAGCCATGTCAGAGGCTTTGTGCGCGGCTTGATAACTTCTGACGGTAAGGCCCGCCACTGTCTTACAATCCTCCACCTGATTGTATTCTTTTTAATGCACTAACCCGTGCTAAGGACCATGTTAGCTGCAAGTGATGCAAATTACTCCAGCCAGATGTCGCTGCCTGCACGTAATACAGAGAGTATTGTAAAGAGGTTCGAAATTTCACTGATGCCGGTGAGTCGCCCATTAGCTCAGTCGGAAGAGCGCTAGCACGGATAGACAGAGGTCGCGGGTTCGAATCCCGGCATGGGTGGAATTTTTAGCCTCTAAATGGGTTTTTTAAAAATCCACCACCTATTCAAACTTGGCTCCCGTGGTGGAGAATGGCCTAGTCTTCCTAAAAGAGACCCGTTTGGGTGGGTATTACAATCATCACCATCATAATAATAATATAATTACGAATTAGTGTCATAAAACAATGAAATGAGGCCATTCCAATGATGGATGCCAAACAATAGCAGTCACACGATGTCAAAATAATTATTTTGACAGCCTTTTTTAGCCTCTAAATAGGTTTTTAAATTTGTTCCTTAGCACGGGTTAGTGCATTAAAAATAAAAATAGTATAGTCACACGATGTCAAAATAATTATTTTGACAGCCTTAAACAAATTAAATATAATTAAGCAAAGCTAATGGGCGGCTTGAGCATATCACATATAAAAAAATATGTTTAGCAGACTTTGTGCCAAAGGGGCTACTATAGCATAAATTATTTGGATGACAATGAGGTCTGAAATTAAAGGCAATACAATGCATGAGTTCTATGAGTTCTATGTTTTATAATAATTACGTAAACTCGGTTTATTAAAGACTTTAAAAAGACTAAGTTTGGAGTTTTTTTGCCTTTTTTCTCCAAGATGAACTAGATTTTGAAATGGACACCTAGTTTGAATTGTAACTCCGCAGTTTCTGCGCTCCTTTGAATAAAACCTTTTCATTTTATTTCTCTCACTAAGAGAGTGGCTGGGTCCTGCACTAAGTCGTTTATATAAACGGCATACAAAGCACAATAACATTATGTAGCCGTAAGTAATCTCAATTTTAATATCCAAACTATTACACTACAGTTTCCGTCTGTGGGTCCCCGTGTACCAGGAGCGTGGGGTTATGTGTATAACATTCATTTTTCAGCGCGACCGTCCTGTGTGCATATTTCACGCGGGAAATATTGGTGTGAAAAATATTCCAGACTGGTTTATGTGGTGGTTGCGGGATAGTATTAAAAAGGGTGTTTTTTCTTTCCTTACTCAGCGGTTCGTAGCGTTAGATGTAATTGAAAACCTTTGTCGACTGTTGCATGCATGTATATATTTATAGGTATAATCAATCAATCAATCTGTTTATTGCTTCATGTGGTACAATAGTTGTTAAATAATAAGGTAGATCCATAACATGAGCCCTGCAAGGGCACTGCAATTTTACAGCAAGAAACTTAAAAATAATATTAACTTAAAAATCTTAAATCTAAAAAATTTTGAACAAAAAACATGAAATAGGTTTTTAAAAAACATTATTTTCTTTTTATTTTTCAAACCCTATTTAGAGGTTAAAAATTCCACCCATGCCGGGATTCGAACCCGCGACCTCTGGCTATCCGTGCCAGCGCTCAATCCAACTGAGCTAATGGGCGACTCACCGGCATCAGTGAAATTTCGAACCTCTTTACACTATTCTCTGTATTACATTCTTTTTATTTTTTATATAATATATATACTTATGTTTACCCTAAAATATATACTTATGTACACCCTGCATTATAGTTGTGAACGATTGCTGGCCCTAGAGTCTTATACTTACATCGTTTTTCAATAGAATGATATAAGGACGACAATGGTTGTTATTTGCCTCAATTTGGTAGTCTACAAAGCAATAGCATCATGTCAGGGGTATAACTTGCGCAAATAAAATAGAAATCTCTCGTGAATAAGTAAGTATCTTCTTTTTCTTCTTCAGGCTATATTATGTAGTCCACTGCTGGACATAGCCCTCCCCTAATGAGCGCCATAGCGCCCTGTCTTCAGCTTGCCGCATCCGGCATCTGCCGGCAGTTTTTCGCAGATCGTCATCACACCTGGTCGGAGGGCGTCCTACACTACGTTTGCCGAGTCGCGGTCTCCACTCGAGAACACGTTTACTCCAACGGTTGTCGGTTCTTCGCGAGATATTGCCAGTTGGCCAGCCCACTGCCACTTCAGCTCGCTAATTCTCTTAGCGAAGTAGGTATAAATGAAATTAAATCTATTTAATTTTATTTCAACGTGTAGAATTTACATTATGTTTGCTGTGTGCCAAAATGTAAGCCGTGGCCTTCGGGCCGTAGTGTAGTGACGAAAAAGGCAGCGGGAAAAAAAATTGAGCAATTCGTTGAGCTATGTCAGTAACTCGGTACATTTTTTAGATCTCCTCTTTTCTGATTCGATCACGCTTCCAACATAGCTGAAAGTTATTGTAGGTATTTTTAATCTATCAGTGTGTTTGTGGCTTTAATCCTTTTAGTATCGGCTAAAATGGCTTTAGTCCCACTCTGTCAGGTAGATCCCGGCATGTGCCACAAAATAATACCAGTAAAGAGAACGTCGACTCAGTATTGAACTAATATAAAAATGACTGCACGCGAACCTAAATAAACTTACGCCTTTATAGAAAGAGGGGTATGCAGCTAGCTTGCCCTAAATTGCCCTGGGACAAATTTTACGCTATATTTTCTGAGACATATTCATATTATGGGTGAGCCTCATGATTCCTCATTTGCTGCTGTCCATTGAAGAGTTCTGCTCTCCATCTCTGAAAGCATCAATCAGATCTTCACCAAATTAAAATGGGACCAATGTGACGCTACACCTAGTCGAACGAAAAAAATCCAAATCGGTTTAGATTTGAGGAAGATATGTGAAAACATAGTAAAATAAAAGTAATATACGCGTCGAATTTTATAACCTCCTCCTTTTTCTTTTTAGAAGTCTGATAAAAAGCTTTTTTAAAATTCAAGAAATTCGTGGATCATAATAATATGAACTAAAATATCGTAGACTTAAAATACCGGATTTACTTACGGGTGTTGTTATATCGGAGTGTGAGACAAGCAACCGACGACGCGAGCTCCGTCTCTGCTCACCATGATTAAGCTCTGCGAATCGGAGCGAAACCTGGTCGGACTTTTCCGATATAACAACACCCGTAAGTAAATCTGGACTAAAAGTCTACAATGTGTTGTGCTTATGAAAGTTTTAGTTCAAAAACTAAAATATCATACAGTTTTCTTTGTTTTCGAGGGGTGGGCAGCAGCGCCCCCTGCAGTACAATTCCACCAAACTGCGATCCCCAACCCGCATGCCCAGCGTGGGAATTATAGGCATTGCCCCCCAACGATGGCATAACCTTGAGCTATGGCGCTCATTAGGGGAGGGCTATGTCCAGCAGTGGACTAATATAGCCTGAAGAAGAAGAAGAAGAATTGTTTTTTGTCTCAAGTTTAACTAAGTGGACCTTCTGTGTATTGGTGTGTGGTGCCGGGTGTCGGCCAACTGTCGGCGTCAGTCAAACGCGGGTTTGATTGAAAAATGCTAAAGCTTCAAAGAATTGAATTGGATTGAATTATATTTTTAGAGACTAACGCAGTCAGTTTTCCTCTGCATTAAAAGTACTTCCTAAAAAAGGCCGTTCTTCGAATTACTTTCGTACCTTTCGTCTCCCCAATTTTATTTATATATAATTATCAGGTACCTTTAGTAAAAATAATAAGTCGATTGAGTTTCCTCGACTAATCATTTTTATTACTAATAAAAAAAATTAAAATACAGACATTCGGAAGAAAAAACTATTAACTTTAATTAAAATTGTTTATTCGAAGATATGCGTTTTCTACATACGTTTTTGCGATTTAACCAACGATCATAATTTTAAAATTTGGCTGCTAACTAAAAACACAAGTGGCTTAAGAAATTATTTAAGGATGGCATTTTTTTTTAAATGAAAAGGCTTAATTAAAGTAGCGCAGAAGCTGCGGCTTAGTGATCGTTACAATTCAAACTAGGTGTCCATTTCAAAATCTAGATCGTTTTGGAGAAAAAATGCACAAAAAAACTCCAAGCTTAGTCGTTTCAAAGTCCTTAATTAACAGAGTTCACATAATTATTTTGAAACATAGAACTATGCATTGTACTGGTTTTAATTCCAGATATCGTTGTCATCTAAATAATCCTATAAGCTATAGTAGCCCTTTCGGCACAAAGTGTACTTAGCAAATTTGTTGAACCGCCTTTCAGGCAAGCTTAATATATCTCGCCCATGATATCTTCGCCCTTGCATGGCCCCGGCCCGGTCTGATGTAAATTGACCTTTAAACAGACAGTCATCAATCTCGTGATGCGAGGCCAGTTGCAGTGGCAGTTTGACACCGACCGCAGGGGTGACCGCGGACCACGACTGACAACTGCGACAAATGTACCACCTGTCTGTAACTGACGCAGTGACGTCAGTAGTTTGTACTCGTAGTTTCGATACCAACCCTAGTATGTCTCCACTGCGAAAAACTGCTGGCGGATGCTGGATGTGGCAAGCTGAAGACGGCTGGCGCTCATTAGGGGAGGGCTATGTCCAGCAGTGGACTACATAATATAGCCTGAAGAAGAAGAAGTCCCCACTGCTGAGGTACGGGCCTCTTCCTGCCTTGGAGGAAGGTTAGGCCATACTCCACCACGGGGGCCAGGTCCGGGTCGGTGGAGGATCTGGATTGTTATTATTAGAGTGAATTTCAACAACTATGATTTATTACCTAATTTTAGTGGAAAAGTTTGTTTCTAGTTTTTTAATATAATACTTTATTGATAAGCAAGAGATACGTATTCAGGTGCATAAAATAAGAGAGAAATTTATTTATTCCTGAAAGCTTCTAACATACACGACACCAGAATTGGTACGACACCAAAATTGATTTCTGATAGCAAAATTAGAAATATTGACACCCAAATTTATTTCATTTATTCCACCAAGGAGGCCAAGTCCGGGTTGGTGGAGGGTTTGTAGTAACTTTTATAACTAAAATGGCTTGCAGTGTCCGAGTGGTCCATTCACCCATCTAGTGTGAGTGAAGGTGCCACTGGACGCTCTATAAATCATCTCATTGTTCTTCTTCCTCTTCAGGCTATATTATGTAGTCCACTGCTAGACATAGCCCTCCCCTAATGAGCGCCATAGCACCCTATCTCCAGCTTGCCGCATCCAGCATCTGCCGGCAGTTTTCATCATCATCTCATTACTTAGATGCAAAGGCCAAAGTTTTTTCACTGCCACGCTGGCCTGGCCGTTAAGGCGCTTGGGTACCAAGACGGAGGTCGTGGTTTCGATTCCCAGCGGGGGCCGCCGTACATTTGCACAGGTGGCCCCAGTCTGGGTGAATTTTCACGTTTGTGACGACCTCTGTGGCGTAGCGGTAGCGCATCTGCCTACCATACAAGAGGTCCCTGGTTCGAATCCCGGCTGGGGACAAAAAAAAAACCCAGGTCTTGGATGTTCACATGTTTGTGATGTCGTTGTTTCTGGTTCTCACGACACAGGGTATCCTAGTGTGGGCCAGAAGCAATGTATGTGCCTATGTAAATGTTATGTTAATGTTATGTTTGTCTGGTAACCATAGTACAGGGTATCCTAGTTTGCGACAAGGTCGAGTGATTGTGTGCGATAGTAATTTTTATTATATTTAAGGAAATTTCGTCGGTGAACATTCTTTTTTTCAACTATTCACAGCTTTTTCTGGCGATGTGACTAAATAATTAAAATAAACTGCCCTTATGAATGCAATGACGTTGGTTTTTAATTAAATATCATATTTATGCTTTGGGGCAGATAATAAGTACCGAATCCGGCGTGCATGCAACGACTAATGAATGTTGATGAAACGAATGATTATGTTAGATTAGTACGAGTATAATAATATGAATTGCTCGTAGCCCCGGCTGCCTGAGTGATCTGAAACGACCACGAAGGTTAACCAATATATGGCGCGTTCAGTGCATGGATTTGTGACTGTCTATGACTAAGGCTAGTGGCATTTTTCCGAGCGATTCCGTGCTTTGCAAGGCACCTTAAGCATTTGGTGCCGGCTGCCGCCGATAGATGGCAGTCGTTAAGCCAAGTCAGAGGCCTCAGGGCGGCTTGAAAACTTCTGACAGTAAGACCAGCCACTAGTCTTTCAAGCCTCCACCAATCCGGACTTAGCCCCCGTGGTAGAGTACTGTAGAGTATACCTTAAAAAAACCTATTCAGAGACTAAAAATTCCACCCATGCCTGGATTTGAACCCGCGACCTCTGGCTATCCGTGCCAGCGCTCTTTCCAACTGAGCTAATGGGCGACTCACCGGCATCAGTGAAATTTCGAACCTCTTTACACTATTCTCTGTAGTACGTATACCTTCCTTAGGGAAGAGACCCGTGCCCCTCGGTGGGGACATAATGGGTGGATGATGATGAATATAATTATTATTGTTGCACACTTTTCCCACCTCATTTATAAAGTTCGTATCGAAGGAGATTTCCGATAAAATATGCTCTCCATGTACACTATTTGCATTTTGTGAATTTTGTGTTTTTCGATTGTTATTTATGTGTGCAATAAAGTATAAGGCAGAGTCTAGTCTCTTCTTACCCCTCCAGGGTGCAGTTCTGAGTTTCGGTTTCGCTGTTTTAATTAGGTTGACAACATTATTGCCAAAATCCAAGGGTGCTTTTGAGCTCTGACGTACTCAAGTAAAAAGAGGGGAAAATCTATAACAGACGCAAACGCAATTCCTTCATGCATTTCCACACATGCCGTGTCCTAGTTAGGGTAGTTAATAACCCGTCAGTAAGGCTACACTCACACTTGCCGCCGTACGCGGTCAGGCCCGCTGTGATTAATAGCGGAGTTATCCGCGTCGACACACCGTGTTACCCTCTAGCAACGCTCACACTTTTACATGTTGCTCGCTGACAGCTAATCTGTTACCGCCTGTTTGTCATTTTGTTGAGATACAACATCACCCTCAGAACTAAAGAGGCCTAAGTCAAAAAATAGTTTAAATACTCAAAAAATTCTCAAAAACTTGAGTACCTAACAATCATAGAGAGACATAAAAAGGTATGCTCTATCCGATGAATAGTAAAACAAAGGCACTTATTGTAAAAAAAGAGCATAGCGAATCTTCCGTCCACGGCATACCGTTTTATGACTCTATGATTGTAACTCAATTTCACAATTTTTTGACTTAGGCCTCTTTCGTTCTGAGGGTGCGAATTTATAATGATTATATTCTTTTTAATGCACTAACCCGTGCTAAGGACAATTTAGCACGGTTAGTCTGGCACGGTTAGCCAGAGATCACTGGTTCGAGTCTCGGCATGAGTGGAATTTTTAACCTCTAAATACGTTGACGTTTTTTTTCTCGTCTTATATAGTCAAGTTGAGCGGTGGTAACGCAGCGGTAGAACACCGGTTTTTCAATTGGAAGGCCGTGGGTTTCAATCCCGGCATGCACAAATATGCTTGTAGTGATACCCAGTGCGGGCATGTACCGATAACTTTGTTTATTCTAAGATAGATAAGTTTATTCTAAGTTACGTACATTTGTGAAATTTTAGTAGCAATAAAATTCGCTTTCCGTAAAGGAACACATTGTGAGGAGTGAATAGTGTCTGAAGTGTTATGAGTTATACCCAACTATCAGGCTAAGTGCAGAAATACAAAGTCTAACTAACTATTTCAGTCAAGTTTTCTCGCGATTCTGTTTTCTTATAATAAATTATATAAAATAATTATAATAAAACCTATTTAGAGGCAAAAAATTCCACTCATGCCGGGACGCGAACCCGCGACCTCTGACTAACCATGCCAGCGCTCTCCCAACTGAGCTAATGGGCAACTAACCAGCATCAGTGAAATTTAAAACCTATTTAGAATACTCTGGGTTAGTGCATTTAAAAAGAATATAAATTATACTATTTTTATTTTTAATGCACTAACCCGTGCTAAGGAACAAATTTAAAAACCTATTTAGGGTTCGAATCCCGGCATGGGTGAAATTTTTAGCCTCTAAGTAGGTTTTTAAATTTTTTTTAAATTTGTTCCTTAGCACGGGTTAGTGCATTAAAAATAAAAATAGTATAATCATGTGGTACAGTGATATCGTTCCGATTTTAAAACCTAACTGCAAAGTAGGGCTGGGCTGTAAGTAATGCAATTTGCTTAAGTCAGATGTCGCTGCCTGTACGTAATACAGAGAATAGTGTAAAGAGGTTCGAAATTTCACTGATGCCGTGAGTCGCCCATTGGCTCAATTGGTAGAGCGCTGGCACGGATAGCCAGAGGTTGCGGGTTCGAATCCCGGCATGGGTGAAATTTTTAGCCTCTAAATAGGTTTTTAAAAGAATATAAATAATTATAATATTTATTTCTCGAACAAGTGCAATCCATGTGCAACATAAACACCAACACACACAATAATAAAGTAACTGTAAGTAAATTCCATTCAAGATTAGGAGTTGACAGTTCCATGAAACTTTATTTACAGGACTTAACCTACAAGAAATCTCTTACAGAGATAAGCTCGCCTTTGTGCATGTTATTTCTTTTGTAATGTTTCATGTGCAGTAAAGTATGCCTTATGCAGGGTCAAGAAAATCTCCATTTACGTCCAAACATGGGGACTAATCAATCCATATGTCCCCACTGCTAGGGCACGGGTCTCTTCCTGCATCCGGAAGGTTAGGTCATACTCCACCACGGGGTCCAATTCCGGGTTGGTGGAGGATTGTAAGACCTGGGCGTCAGAAGTTATCAAGCCGCCCATAAGGCCTCTGACATGGCGAATACTGCCATTACGTGACAGCCGGCACCAATGGCTTAACGTGCCTGCGAAGCACGGAAGAGCTCGGAAAAATGCCACTAGCGGTAGTCATGGGATGGTCACCCATCCTCCACCTGACCGAGCCTGTTGTTGCTTAACTCAAGTGATTGATTCGAATTACTCTGTTTAACTAAGCCACGAGCGCTTCAATATGAACTACTTTTATTATAGATAACTTCAAAATCAGAAACAAAAACGGTTGTACGATACGTTTTATGACACTAGTTAGTTGGGCCATTGTACGTAGCCAGTGCTGAGGTACGCTTACACCTCAGACACTAGGGTTTCCTTACGATGTTTACCTTCACCGTTAGCGAGTAGTATTGGTACTATAATTTCACAAATGTACATAACTTAGAAATCAAATTCATTGGTACATGGGTTCGAACCCACGACCTCCCGATTGAGAAGCCAGCGTTCTACACCGCTTCGCTACCACCGCTCTCGACACTATAGAATCATCATCTTCATCAATCCACCGGTGCCCACTGCTGGGTTTAAGACTGTTTCCCCACACTCAATCTATCACGGTCCCTTCCCATCCACGTCGACGGACCTTCCGCCGAATCTACTATATCGTCGGACCATCAAGCTGCAGGTCTGCCCGCTGACCGTCGTCCTGCTGTCGGCCACCACTCTGTGGTCCACCTGAAGTCTTTTGCCTTGCCAGGTGTCCTCCTCGTTTCTGCTACAGTATCTTCTTTTTCTTCTTCAGGCTATACTAGTCCATTGTTGGACATAGCCCTCCCCTGATGAGCGCCATAGCGCAAGGTTGTGCCATCGTTGGGAGGTAATGTCCATAATCCCCACGCTGGGTATGCGGGTTGGGGATCGCAGTTTGGTGGAATTGTACTGCAGCGGGCGCTGCTCCCCACCCCCCGGTTTGTGTCCCTTAGTCGCCTTTTACGACACCCGCGGGAAGAATTTGGGTTGGTGCTATTCTCTAGGCTGACACCACACAGCACAGTACAGTATATTATATAAAAGTTCTCTCGATAGTAAAACTTGTTTTTATTAACAAATAGAGCCTTCCTTTTTTTATGGCTTTATATGTATCCAGGGAATTTTGTAAATGAATGTATTGTAAAGATAGATAGAAGTGGTCACACTGGCCACTTCCCTTGTAAAAAGATTGTAGTGACAAAAGGTTAAGTAATTTACCTATTGCATAAATATCACAAAATTAAACCCCGCACAGACTGGTAGCACGTGGTGCTAGGTGTACCAGGACGCATTATTATCGCGGTCAATATAAGCGAAGAACAACATATAGAAAGCGCAAGCATAACAGTTCTGACCAAACTCTTTTACCTTTGACTACATTAGTAGGTTTATTTCATTTTAAATATCATCACCATCAACAAATTATGTCCCCACCAAGGGGCACGAGTCTCTTTCCTAAAGAAGGTTAGGCCATCTCCTCCACTCCACCACGGGAGCCAAGTCCTTGTTGGTGGAGGACTGTAAGACAGTGGCGGACCTTACTGTCAAAAGTTATCAAGCCGCCCATAAGGCCTCTGACATGGCTTAACGACTGCCTTTACATGACAGCCGACACCAACAACTTAACGTACCTTGCAAAGCACGGAAGCGCTCGGAAAAATGCCATCCATTCTGCGCCTGACCAAGCCCTTTGTTGCGTAACACAAGTGATTGATTTCAATCACTCGGTTCAACTAGGCCACGAGCGCTTCCTATTTTAAATATACTTGAGCTATATCATCATATCATAGTTTTGCTGTACACACGTAATTTTTTTATTTTGATATTGCACAAACACTATTATCATTTCACTTTCGTGCTCTTTAAATTTTTAATATCTTGGCAGTCGTAGTTAGTCGATACAATTACCAATTTTATAGCGAAAAACCAACAAAACAATTCCCCATTTATAGCCTTTCAATTGACTAAACCATCTATCTATCTATACAGGCTCTATTGGTGCATCTACATAGCAGATTTTTGACATATTAACTTTAATGAACGTTTTACAATTTTGGCGGTCATTTGTTGCTTTTTGATGAATGCTGTCCATTGTGTTGTTACGGTCAATAGTACAAATTAATTAACAAACCGTATCAACGTATTCCCAAAAAGTTACTTTGAGTAACAAGCTTGTTTCACGACAACTGCGGTTATACTCCCAACGTTAACAATGTTACTTCATGCGTATCTAGGCAAGTTTTTGCAACATTTTGTTCTAATATTTGTGCTAGTTATTATAATGATGATAAATAAATAAATGTTTTTAAAAGTTGGCCAACGTTTCTTAAAAATTCAACGTAAAATAACTTATTGACCATGTTGTTCCTACTTTACAAACAGTGCTCCACAAGATGTAATTTCATAGAAAGAAACTAATTAATTAGTGTAAGCTATATTACATGAATTTAACCATTAGCAAGTAACGACGGTCCGAATTATTATTTGATATTTCTAGAGTCCTAACCTGGCCTAACCTTCCTGCAACGCAAGAAGAGACCCGTGCCCCAGCAGTGGGAACATACAGGCTTGAAATCGAATCGAACCGATTTTTTAGAGTCTGTGCATTAGCTATCCTTATCATCCTTATACTAGCATTCTGCCTTAGTTCCTCAGTCCAGCAAACTGATGGGCGTCCTACGATGCATTTGTCAGTTCGTGATCTCCACTTGAGAACTTTGCTATACCATCGTCTATTGGTTTTTCAGCAGATATGGAGGAGCCATGTTTGTCAGTTGCAAGTGATTTACAAATTCAAAAGCAATTTTCCTTTCCTAAACTAAGATTTACATGTATCTTAGGTGTTGTACCTCTTTTGACGAGTGACTTACAACATTACATATCACTAACTAGACTTAGCAAGACAAATAACGTCCAACGAATCACAGTGGCACCGGCCGTCCCCAGGTATACGATCTGTCTGGCGGGAAATTTTCCTTAATAGTGGAAGAGCATGACATGCATACCATGCTGGGCATATCGCTTGTGGACCGCGTACCCGACGTAGAAATTCGTCGAGAACCAAGGTCGAAGACGTTGGTGAGCGGATCACATACTTAAAGTGGAGATGGGCGGGACACTTGACTAGAAGGGAAGACGGCCGGTAGACCAGGGCAGTATCGGAGTGGTGGTCAAGGGAGGGAAGGAAGTTGGCAGGCAGACCACCGACACGATGGTCAGACGACATCGTGAGGGTTGCGGGTCAGAGATGGATCGGGTTAGCACAGGACCGTGAGGAATGGTGCAATAAAAAGGAGGCCTATGCCCAGCAGTGGGTTGATGTGGGCTGATTATAGATAAAGATAGATAGATAATGATAAGATAGATATAGTGAAAGAGCACAATCACCCACTCTTCCCTATAGCAACAATGCGTTACTACCGGTTGCGTATTCTGTGGCACCCTAGCTTTGCGCTTAAGCGGCGCGCATATCAGCGGTTTGGAGCGATGACAAATTGTTGCATAAATCAGCCGCCACGCCCCCGGTCGCACCTGCATTGTGCCGCGCAGTGTGTACCCAGCTTAATGCCCGCCTAACTTTATTATAATAAATTAGAATCGAACGAAGGCGTGTGTTTTTGTTCGGAAGTAAATTCCGCCAGGGATTAACTGAGTTATAGTCTCAGTTTTTTTGTTCAGTCCTTTAATCTTATTTAATCTAAATATATCATTAAATTTCAAGTCGTCAATTTAAAATTTCAAGCAACACAAAACTAAACTTGTACGTAATACAGAGAATATTGAAAAGAGGTTCGAAATTTCACTGGTGCCGGTGAGTCGCCCATTAGCTCAGTTGGAAAGAGCGCTGGCACGGATAGCCAGATGTCGCGGGTTCGAATCCCAGCATGGGTGAAATTTTTAGCCTTTAAATAGGTTTTGGTTTTTAAAACTAAACTTATTGAAACGCCTTGCATATGGTGACCCAAGAAGACACATTACTTTTTATTTTTGTTCGGCAATCCACCACAATTATCAGAAATTTCAAACAGGCTGTTACGGCTTAGGAGTCAAAGTTGATTATTAATAAGTGGTTCTAGGATCCGATTTTTCAGATGTTAGGGGAAGAAATAAGAGTGGACTTTTTTAGCTTCTTTTCCACATAATCTATTAATTGTGAAACTAACAGCTTCGACTTTTATTAAGTAAACATTTTGTTTTTATGGTGAATAAAATTTTTTGAACTTGACTTTGAATTGACCGTGTGACATAACAGCCTTTCTTACAAAGCCGAAATGAAAAGCATCATGCGTCGTACACCTCTCGGTAACTTACATTACTAGATGTGAGAGTCAGGCCTTATGCTTGCAGAAACTACCTGTTTAAAATAATTTTAAGATAGCGGTGCAACTTAATTTAAACAGGTGTATGTGTTTTAAGTGGTTAAACCCCTCTTACGCTTCTTCTATCTTCTAATATTATGTTTTTAACCCAAAGCTACTTGTAACTTAGTATTTCTTCGGTATCAACTGTTGGCGCAGCAGCGAAACGGTCCAATGCTGGCGCCCCTCTTCACCTTCCCCGCGGACACCCGAGAGCGGTATTCACTTTTTGATTGCAACATCAAGACTACACGCATTTTTGTATTCTCCTTCATAAATATTATTTTGTAACAGTTAATCCATTAAAACTACAGTCCACAATCGAATACTTTCATTTAACATGAAACATCAACCCTTGTCTGTCCACACTGCTGGGGAACGGGTCTCTTTGCATCGCAGGTAGGTTAGGCCATACTCCACCACGGGCGCCAAGTGCGGGTTGTTGGAAGATCCTAATTGTTATTGTTAACATTATTAAAGTTTTTATTATTAAAAATTTTGAGTTGGTTATACTACAAAGATTACGATGCTACAGAAAAAATGTTAACAGTCTGTTCTTAATAAATTAAAGAGTAGTTCCACACACACACACACACACACACACACACACACACACACACCACAATGCATTCACAATCTAAATTTCAGTTTCGATTTAAGTACACTATCTTACAGCTATTAAGTAGTTTTAAAATCACATGACTTAGATTTGCATGTTTTAAGGATGTGTTTTCGTATTTTTTTTTTATATTTTAGTTTACGCTTATTTTGTACTTACAGAAAATAATATTTTCAATAAAGTTATAGTGTACCGCCGTATTTTTAGGTAATCGGGTAAACACTTCTCATCCCCCACGTGACAGGCCTTGCCTAGTGTGGGGGTCAGATTATAAGTAAAACTGTACCTTTTTATGGCAATAAATACTTTTTATCTTTTTTTATCTTTTTATTATTCTTAGTATTAAACGGAACTCTATTACGAAACCCTCAGTGCCCGACTTACACATAACTTTTTTTTCCTTTTACATTTGTTCAACCTTATATGTATGCTTACAGAATAAATATCACATAATAAAGGTTTGCTGAACAAAAAGCAAAATAGCAATCATACGGGACACGGGGTCCTTTTCAAAAATAATTAACGAGGTCGAACCATTGTCATTCAGCTGCTCTATGCATCGCTGTTATCAGCGTACTGCGCGTGACAGCTGAGTGACTAGCACGCACCGGGAGCTCGGAGATGGAAACATAGTTACATAGTTAACATAGTTGCATTAAATCCTCAGTCCCCTTCCTCCTCCCCTATTAAATCAAACACTCCCACACATACACCCGCATATCTACTTAGCTCTTCTCACACAAATCTTCCATTGTGAATGTTTGCTTTCACTGCATGTTGGCTTTGGCGCATCTTGCCAGTGATTTGTTGATCTCAATATATTAAAAACCTATTTAGAGGCTAAAAATTTCACCCATGCCGGGATTCGAACCCGCAACCTCTGGCTATCCGTGCCAGCGCTCTACCAATTGAGCCAATGGGCGACTCACCGGCATCAGTGAAATTTCGAACCTCTTTACAATATTTAATATTTTAGTTAAATTTTGGCGTTTGGCTTTCCTCTTTTATTTAGTTATGGGCCCAATTAACTGTATTTAATGACTTGTATTATCATTAATTGAGCTTGTTTTTGATACCCCTAAGATATAAAAAATAAAATAATACAAAATAAAGTAGTTCACCACAATCTTTAATTCTACCTGGATTAAAGATTGCCGAGTTCAGCGTGCCAAACCATCCGTAGGCCTTTTTTTATACTGTATTTTTAGTAGACCGCCGCTTACAGATAAATCAAATAGCTTTTCGAGAGCGGCTATATAAATGTAAAAAACTGTATCTGCGGGGATGTATCCTAGGCGGAAAGCATATAATTCCACTAAATATTCATTGAGTCTTCTTCTCTAAAGGTATCATCATCAACCCATTATATCCCCACCGAGGGGCACGGGTCTCTTCCCTGAGGAAGGCCATACTCCACCACGAGGGCCAAGTCCGAATTGGTGGAGGCTTAAAGATCAAAGATCTTCAGATATAAAAAAGTTCAGAAGATTTGTCAACCTCGTTGTATAGTTAGAATATTTTTGGGGACTTAATCGCGTATTAGGCCCATCAGACGAAGATGCGAACGGGTGCCAGCTACATCAGTCTTCTCGTGACCACAATGGCTGTAACGTCGTCGAAACGTCGAGGTAAAATAGCAATAAATTACTACGCGATTAAGCCCTGAAAATATTCTAACTATGTGTACAAGTCGCAAAAGTTTAAAATATTTTATAACCTCGTTATAGTCTGTTAGCTTTTAGAATATACCTCGGGCTCTAGAGTAGGTTTTGGTTTTTGCCAATTTTCGCCAGTTTTCGTACTGATGATCGAGTTTTGATTTCGAAATAAAGTGTCATATTAGTTCCGATATTTCTATTACACGAATATATCAGATTCTATCCGATAGTAGCCGAGTTGTATTCTAAAAGCTAACAGACTATACTGATACTTGTTATCGCCCATCTCGAGAGCGGGACAGCATGCATCTCATCTTTGCCGCGAGCCCGCGAGTGAGCTCTGCAGCGTGCTAGACACACGGGCACAGTCCACAAATTGCAGGAAATCGCTTGACAGATTGCTCCAGATTTTTCCGATGCCATGCATGCAGCCATTAATACGTGTCCCACAGATAGAGGGGGTCGCATCAAAAATAGACTGCTTTTTGCAGTTCGGAATTGATACGCTCTCGGTGTTTTTGTTGCTTGTTAAGTAACTGTTATAGGTGGTTTATTTTTGTAAAAGAATAATATTTGTTATTTTAGGTTAAGTAAAGAAGATAGGATAAAGAATATGTTTTACCGTAGGAAACAATTAACATAAAATACATAATATGCAGTAGGTACTATGAGGATCATTAAGACATCAAAATATTCTACTTCCAAGTACTAGCGGATGGAGTACAAAAATTAAAGCATATTAGTTTTTAAGAATGACTCTAATTAAGCAATGACAACCTAAAATTCTTTTTATTCTTATTCAATTGGCAACTTGCACAGAGTGTCTTCTTCTGCTTCAGGCTATATTAGTCCACTGCTGGACACAGCTTTTATGCTTAACAAAAAAGCTTAAGAAGAACAAAGCAATAAAAATAATTTACATGCGAAGTTACAATTTTATCATCTAGAACGATACTGATAGTAAACCACTTTTTTAGTGTATATACTTGACGTTGTAATAAGAAAACAAACTGCTGTTTTAAAATCGGCTTGTTTTTATTGTTGTTTACAAAAGTAGGTAATTTTAAAACAACAATAAAAAATAGCCGCCACTGTCCCGCATCCCACTTCTTTTCTTCTCGTGCTTCTTTAGCTTATTGTTTTATTGGTGATCCAAACTTTAGTTTCATTTGTCGATGATAGATGGCGCTAGGAGTAAAATATAACTCTGCCTGCGTAGTACGACGACGCGAGTCGCACCTTTTAACGTCAAAAGTCGCGACTTTCCAATACTTTAATTGTCAAATTCTGACATTTCATCGTCACAAAACGCATGAGATTTTTAAAACAAATAAATGTGATTGAAATGCGTTGCATATTTCGGCGAAAGAAGCAAAGACAAGGGTATGAAACTGGCTACAATCTCGACAAATATATTTCCTTTCATTAACATTCATTTGACCATAGATTTCAAGAATATCTAATTCCTTGTAGACCAACTTCGTATACATTATACAACGCAAAGCTTACCTCACATCCTCATTTACATCTGCAATTATGACCTACACACATACACACCTGACTCGCACACTATATGACCTACACACACACTCACACACTGGCGGCTAGTACTGCCGCATCGCGTTGATTTATGCTGCGATTTGTCGCGCCGCCAGACCGCGCCTGATTCACCGTCGCTTCGCGCGAAATACTACACTAAATGGCTTGTGCTACTTCGTTTTGTCTATTTCTCCTTATGTAACGACAATCGACAGGCTGACGTCCAAAGTTTGCTGAGAGTACGTGAAGAGACCTGGCCGGGTCAGCTTTTGCATGCGGTTGCCCTGAATCAGTTTCTCAAACTTTTTCGTCCACGGAACCGTTAGGTAATCGAGCACAATTTTAAGAACCCCGCAGCACTCAATTTCGGACAACTTAATTAAGTACTATAAATAAAAAAAATATACACATTTTCATATAACATAGGCCTCTCCCAACACACGCCACTGAGCCGGATTCTTCGGCTCTCCTCTTCCAGTCACTGGCCACCGCTTTGAGAATGTCATCGCTCCAACTGGTCCAGCAGTGGAGTGACACCGGCTGATTATGATAACGGTGATATTATATAGCTTAATGTGAAGGTTGGTGTTGCGTTTTACAAATAAATTTATGCTTTTTGCAATAAGCACGCCCTTGTACATTTACTCATGACTTTATGTATGATGATAATACAATTGTTATTGGTGCGATAAAGAATTAAAATAATTCGGGGCCATTTTAGGGGCTCAATACTTTAAACCACGTCTTCAAAATGAAATCACGATATAAATGTGTAACTTTTTTCTTTTGTTTTTTTGTGTTCGCCAAATATTTGAGAATATGTATATCTGTGAATATGTTATGTTTTATGTTGTTTATTTTTACATTGTGTTTTTAGTATTGTGTCGTTAAATAAATGTTTTATCTACCTAACTATCTGAATAATAAATAATAATTATTTGGGTTAATAGCACTACTGAGTTGAATTCTAAAAACAGATTCCTCTTGCAATCTAAATGTTGTAATGTAAATCTGTTCCTTTATTTGTTTTTAGTAAACACAAGAGCAGATAATGCCTTTTCACAGAGATTGGAGAAGGGCTAAACGGATTTACATGAAACTTGGCGGACAGATAGAAAAAGATCTGTATTGGGACATGTAAACCTTTATATGCCGGTAATGCTTTCCCGTGAGATAATTTCTAACGCGAGCGTTAGAATCTAATAAATTTTAATAAAATAAAATAAAGATTTGAACTATGCACTTTCTAAACTGGTACACCCTGGTTTCTGTCTACTCCTTCGTGAAACAGCTGCTGCTATGTGAAAAGTAGCGGAGCCCCATACACCAAGTATTATAAACAAGATTACCCTTTGCTGACAACCTTACCGTAGAATTATAATTTTCTTTGTGTGGGGTTCTCTTGAGCTAGCGGACACCAAAGCGGGCTCTACGCCCGCCGTTTTACACAGACACGCGCATACGTACACACAAAAAAATACACACACACATATTCACTCACTCACTCACTCACACATAAAGCGTTACTCTCAAAAAGCAGTTCCCGCACAAATGTGCGGGAACTGCTTTTTGAGAGTAACGCTTATATGCAATTAAGTTTTTTGATTCCGATTAAAAACATCGATTTGAGTTCTCTAAACGTATGGGCAAAGTTTCGTTGCAATCTGTACCTTATGTAAATTAAAACAAAACTACGTTTGTTCAAATGAACAAACGTAGTTTTGTTTTAATTTACATACGGTTAAAAATTAAAACTAAACAAATTAAAACAAAACTACGTTTAAAAACCTATTTAGAGGCTAAAAATTTCACCCATGCCGGGATTCGAACCCGCATTGATTGATTGTTTGTTCATTTGATTGTTCAAATGAACAAAAGTAGTTTTGTTTTAATTTACATACGGTATGCCGGATTGCAACGAAACTTTGCCCATACGTTTAGAGAACTCAAATCGATGTTTTTAATGGGAATCGAAAAACTTAATTGCATATTGTTTCTAGACGCTAGCTTTAATTTATGCTGACATGGTATGAATTTCGGTCGAACAAAACAATGTTCTAAGTTATTCAGAAATCTTTCACGGTTTTAGTTTGAATTGAGGTTACCGTCCTTTCAATTTGACATGCCAAATGCCCATTGTAGTTTCGTCAAACGTAACTTGTTTTGGATTAGGATGGTAGTTATGTTCTACCATCATTTTACTTAAAGCAAAAGATGTCACTTATGAAATTAGAAAAGTCAGAAAAAAATAATGCATCAAAAAATAGCCACAAAAAGTTTCGTCAAAAAATATAATGAAAAAATGAAAAAAAATGAAAAATATTTTATTTACACCAGCAAAAACCAATTTAAAGTTATACATAAAAGTTGTAACAATTAGGTGATGTTTGGTATTTAGGTGACAATATTAGCTAGGTGAGAGGTCAGTGTCCCCTACACTAGGCATAGCCTGTATCGCGGGGGACGGGATAGGCGGATTACAATACAGCTTGGACAGGATTTCGCAGGTGGCGTAATATAAAATTAAATGTTATTATTAATTTATTAATTAAACTATAATTACATAAATATAACATATACAGATGTAAATAATTATATAATATAGTTGTATATAATCATACTACATATATATATACATATTACATATACATACAATATCATATATATTTTATTTAGCTACTGTTATACATAAAAGTGTTACTATGTGGTTAATTGGGTATACTTAATAGCTCCTCCGATTCTTGGTACGTTAACTTAGTTAGCCATTTTTTCAGTGATTTCTTTGCTTCTTGCATCGTTGCGTGTTTTATTTCACAGAATTTTAGGACCTGGTTGTATAAATAGGGATGGAGAAACTTCGAAAATCTTTGCGCAAATCGAGTGCGGGTTGCTGGTACGTTTACTTTAAATGTTCTTTTTAGTAAAAGGTTGTTGTTATCTGCTGAGTTTAATGTTTTACGATGTTGCAGCAGACACGCCCGATAAATAAAAAGCCGACGAACAGATAGTACCTGGCACTCTTTGTATAGCTCAGTGGTCGGGAATCTTTTTGATTTTTTTAGCATGACCTTGAGAACAGAGCGTTGAGCTCTCTCTAACCCAAGCATGTTTGTTTTAGAGGACCCTCCCCAGCAAGGGATGCAGTAACCTAAGACCGACTGACAAAGTGCCGTATATACGTTAAGGAGGACCTCTTTACTTGCACTGTTTCGAAGTAATCTCATTATATGAATAAGTTTTCTCGCTCTGCCTGTTACGTACTCAATATGTCTTGAAAAGTTCAGCTTTTCGTCTAGTACAATGCCAAGATATTTTATCGACGTCATTCTTTCAATCGCTTCGCAGACGCAATTTGAAGTAATCGTGTAACATCACTCAGGCAGCCCAGGGTACAAGTGACTCTATTGTTTCAAGATAACAAAGAAAAGAAACTCTCCTTTACACACTCCATTTTTTATAAAAAAATATTTCCTTTGTTAGTTTTATCTCATTTTTTTATATTCTATATTACGTCCTACATAATACAGCCAGAAGAAGATAATTATGTACTACTGTAGAACGCAGGCCCCCTCTCAGAGACTGACAGAAAGAGAGAGAGAAAAACAGAAAGAATTGACTTAGTTACCACACATGTCCATCACGTGTGCCCATCTCTATTAATATTGATCGATAATAATAACTTTTAACACTATGGACGTGAAAAATATCACTATGCCGTAGAGTGGGGTCTCACAGACTCCCTTTACGAGTATAAATTGTTGTTTATAAGTATACCCAGGACTATTTGTGAAAGAGGTAGTATACATTCTTTGGGTCTAAAATAAAGATGTAAAAGCACAAATTATCAGTATTTATTACAACTTTCATATTTAGAGAGAAAATCAACGAACTTTCTTTAAAAAACCGAAAGTCAATTAGCACTCAAAATGTATTATTGTACGTGTGACACAAACCCTAATATATGTATTTTATAGTTCTTGAAGTAACATAATAATGTATAAAACAAACAATATAAAACAAATGGACAAACCCACTAAAAACAATACAAAAAAAATCTCTCAAAGGTTAAACCATTTTTTCTCTGTACATTACACTAAAAACAATCGTTTGATGGTTATGATGAGGTTTTCATAGTGCACAAGCTAGGTTTCAAATGGCCCACTTTTTTTAAACAAAATATTACAAAGTATAAAGAATTTCACTAAAAGAAACATAAAATATTACAAAATAACTGTTTATGGATCTCATGGACCTAAAGCCGTGTAGACAATATGGACAGCGGGTCTCATGGATTCTGATCAGATTTTACTAGCACATTACTTAAGTCTCACACGACAAGACTATCATAATCTTCGATCCTAATGCAACAGTATTTCTTAATGATGCGCGATACTCATACATAGTTATATGTTAAACGGGTCTAATCACGATTATTTATTGGGTAAAACGTAATTGCCTAATGCAACAGACAGTTACTGAGCTGGTTGAGTATGATGCGTGATTAGGAGAGGTTGTGTTTGTGAAACTCAAGTAAAGACAAGGTCTGGGAGACCCAGGTCCACAGTTTAATGTTAAATCATACATAGGCTGCTACTTACGTATGCGGAATCTGGGATTCCAATAATTTTAAACGCAATGTCTGACCTCCATGGTCAAATTCTTTCTTTTTTTAAATACTGGCCGCTAATATTTTTCTCTTATATACGTTAGTGTTTTGTTTTTATTGGGTTTAAAATGTAATATTGCTGAAAAAATGGAATTCACTCGTGAAAATATTCGTGCTATGATTTATTACGATTTTCGACGTGGTTTAACGCAACAACAGTGCGTAGATCAATTAACTTCAACTTTTGGTTGTAAAGCTTTATCAAAAATGACTGTGTATCACTGGTTTAGTGAGTTTAATCGCGGGCGCAGTAAGCTCACGGACGAAGTTAAAGAAGGTCGCCCGAAATCGGTGGTTGTGCCACTCGTACGTATCGCGAGATAGAGGCTATTCTGGGCATATGTATGACGAGCATTACATGAACATTGTCTGTAAAAATATTTTTTCGCGTTGGATCCCGCACAATTTAACTCAGGATCAAAAAGATGCTCGCGTCGAATGGTGCAAGAAAACCTAAAAAAAATCGACGGAGGCGACTCAAAATCTGTTTATAATATCTACACAGGTGACGAATCCTGGATCTACGCGTACGATCCCGAAACTAAACAACAATCAACATTAGTGCATTAAAAATAAAAATAGTATAACAATCAACAGTTTGGGTGTTTCAAAATGAGCCGAAGACTACGAAAGTGGCTCGTGCAAAAGTAAAGCAAATGGTGGCCTGTTTTTTTGATATTAATGGCCATGTGGCTACAATACCACTGGAGAAACGCAGAAGGGTTAATTCGAAGTGGTACACGACCATTTGTTTGCCGTAAGTATTTGAAGAAATACGCCAAAACAACAAGCGACGCAGAATCATACTTCACCATGCTGCTGTCATACATCTCAGGAAACAACTACATTTTTGTATGGTCAAAAACTTTCAAAAAATAGATATGATGGGTCATCACCGTACAGCCCTGATTTGTATTTACGTGGTCAATGATTTTCGACCCGTGAAGATGCCGTAGATGCGTTCAAACAGCACGTTTTGGAGATACCTCAATCAGATTGGAAAAAGTGTTTTACAAATTGGTTTCATCGAATGCAAAAGTGAATCGATCGTAGTGGAGAATACTTTGAAAAACAATAAAAGCCATATACATTTTTTATTTTTTCTATTTCGCATACATAAGTAGCAGCCCTTGTTAAACAAAACTACTTGATGTTATTAAATTTTACCAAGAGGAAAGTTTTGAAAATGTCACAGTTTTTTAATTGAATGTATCTGTACAAAGTTTTTATTTTTATGTTATTTTAGGCACAGTATCCACCATAAATATTTTGCTATGAACTTTAGTAAACAAAGTCTGAGTTGAAGCAACAATTTGTTTCAAGTAACTTGCAATTACGTAGTCGTCAAAATAAGGACTCATGGCTTTTTCCATATCTTTTACCAGTTTACTATCGAGTTTTTGTTTTAAGTTGCCAGTTTCATGGATAAGCTCGTCTTGAGTTTTATTTGAATTACTGCTATTTAAATTTAATTCCATTAGTTTTGTTTCAATACCTTCAATATTTCTTAGAAAATATCTAAAAGAATTTAGTGCTGAATTTAAGTCGCCTCCTTGAAAGTGGCAGTTGTTTCCGTTGATATAGTTTAGTGACTTAGAGCCTACATTGCAATCTAAAGCTTTCACTACGTCTTCCTTTATCTGATGATCGTAGAATAGACTCCATGTCATCGAAGGTACATCATGCAAAACCTGGGTATTGAATTTTTTTATCAGCATTAGATTTAAGATGAGACTTGGCAACGCCGCGGGCAGCACGTCACATACGGGTGAGTTATGGTTATATCTCGACCAGCCGGTAAGAATAATGCCTCTAAAATCAGGTTTTGGTTGTCCCAGCAGTCGTGAGTACTTCTCGAGAAACTGCATCCAGCTGAAATGGTTCTGGAATCTTTCCACCAAGTCAGGGAGAAGCGACTCTTTTCCATCAGCGCCCTTATACGCTGATGCCACCCAGATGCCATTGAAATCCTTTTTTTGAATGAACAAGTCTATAAATGAAACTGTTACGTTCCTTCGGTAGTCCCACGCAACCAAATCGATAGGCAATTGCACGGGATTGTGAAGTTCCTCTCGTCTTTCACTTAACAACATATCGTTCCATATTAATACTTCTGTGCCTGGTGTCAGTGTTTGTGCATAATCGTACACAAATTGCACGTGCTCTCGAAATATATTTCTGAAATAGAAAATACAATAAGTCACCTGTCTTATGGATATCTTTGGATCCGTGATCTATTTAGGACAGTCAATGTTATTCATTGACTGTAAGTATAAACCTGCGTAGAGTCTATCTAACTTACTTGAACTTACGCACTTAACTTACGCACCAGGAGCTTCAGCAAATCAGTGAACAAGAACAACAAAAAGATAGCGCTAGAACCATGGATTTGTATAGTGAAGTGATGAGTGAAGCCGGAATACTAACAGTCGACCTAACCACAGCCAGCGATAAGTCCTGCGCTATGGGGAATACCAGTAGTATCAAAATGAACAGCGTGAAAACCATAAAGAAGTATATTAAAACAAATAAATACATTCAGAAGGTACAGAAATTGATAAAACGAAACAGAAAAAGTATAGAAAGTGTACCAATTCTTCGTCAAAAACTACAGTTAGAAACGGAAATGGCCGAATGCCAGAAAGAATTATTTGCTAGTAATGTGGACCATGAGCTAGCGATGGCTGAACTGCAATTACAAGTGGAAGATTTGCAGTTTCAATTACTAGACATCACCTGCAAGTACTCGGCTATGCAAACTCAGTACAATGACTGCATTTCAACTGTGAATGGGTTGATTTCTCTTGGCAAAAGCAACCTGGAACGTGTTGAGTCCACCTTCATCCATGAATCAGAAGACTCAGAAGACAAACCAAGCTGGTTACCCCTGCAGCCACCGAATAATGTGCTTGAAGACCCAGCCCTTCCACAGCTGAACTCAACAGGCAGTCAGAAGCCATGCTTGTCACCGCCGTGCAGCTTGCCCAACACACCAGCCCCTTTACCGCTGGATCGGGCACAACAGCATGAAGGCGAGCCAAACAGACAGCCTGCACCATCAAATGCGATAGCGGAGACCAGTGCGCCATCGACCCGGAATGCAGTACTGGACAGACAACCGACAACCAGGCCAACGAGCAGTTCAGTTCCATTCAATGGTGCCCCTTACAAGACAATAATTTTCTCAGACAAAATAGGTGTAGGTCTAGGAACCAGGCTGCAGATCCATTTAAAACAGCATGTAGAAAACATATGTATGCCAAATGCCTCTTACATGCAATTAATCAACGCTCTGCTCAGCAAACAGTATGATAGAAATACTACTATTGTATTATTAATGGGGAACAGCACAGGGATTCAAGAAAGTGAATTGATAAATTACTATGAGTCCATAATAGCTTTAAATGTAAGGAAAATCATTATCTGTGCTTTTCCCTATTCAAAAACATTGTCAGAGACACAGAATGCACGGATAGGTAAACTTAACCGTCTGTTATATAACATGACATTTGGTCATAGAGATCAAGTTTTTTATTTTGATACGAATAACTTTATTCGAAATTTTATATTGACTAGGGACACAATGTATGTGCCCCTTCGTTCAAAACGACAGATTGCCAAATTGTTGGCATTCAATATTTATGACCCTATTATTGTTACGACAATAAAACAGGTACCATTAGTAAATAAAAACTGTAGAAAAAGTTCTACTAGTAAACCTCTGTACTCAGAGGCTTTAAAAAAACCTAACATAAATAAGTTAAGCTTGACTGCTGATTTAAACTGTCAGCGCAGACCACAGAAAAGCCCCTCTTAAAAAAAATCACTTTAGCTAATCAGAACATACAGGGTGGTTTTTCTGGAAAGCTACTAGAGTTAGAATTGTTCTTAGAGCAACATGAGATTGACATACTTTGTGTTACGGAGCACTGGCTATTAGAATCTCATATGAATTTTTCTGTACATAATTATCAGTTAGCCAGTTGCTACAATAGAAAGTTAGCATTGCATGGGGGATCTTTAATACTAGTAAAGGATGGTTTAAAATTTAAAGAAAGGAAAGATATTTGCAGGCTTTCTGTTGAAAAAATAATTGAACTATCTTGTGTTGAATTATCGTCACACATTGTAGTAAGCGTATACAGGCCCCCCACCAGTGATTACAGTGTATTCGAATCTGTATTAGAGGATGTATTAAAAGTAGCCTGCAGTAATAATAAGAAGGTTATAGTCTGTGGTGATTTTAATGTAAACCTGCTTGTAGATTCCCCTTCGAGTGCTAAATTAAAACTTATTTTTAAGTCTTTTAATTTGATGAATATTTTCTTAGAGCCCACCAGGATTACCGAAACCACCGCCACCTGCCTTGACAACGTATACTGTGACTGTGAATTTTCCCATTATTCTACAGTGAATTGTCTTAAATCAGACCACAGTGGTCAAATTGTACATTTTAAAGCAGATTTAAAAAAAATAGAGCAAGATGTACTCTGCAGGGTGATAACAAATAAAAAACTAGAATTGTTTAAACTTGACTTAAAAAAAAGATTACCTATTCAAAAAAATAAAACTCAAGATGCTAATGTTCTCTATCGAGATTTCTTCAAGGCTGTTTCAGATAGTTTTGAAAAAGTTTTTAAATTAAAACAGATATCCTGCAAACAAAATAAATTACAATTTAGTGAATGGGCCACTGCCGGCATCCGAAAAAGTAGGGACACACTTTATTCACTGTATGAGAAAAAAACATATACATACAACCCCAGTTTTATACAGTATGTAAAACTATATTCAAAATTATTTAAGGCCGTCTGCCACAAAGCAAAATGCGAGTATATAAAATCAAAAATCCTTCAATCTTCTAATAAATCTAAAACAATTTGGGCTATTATAAATAAGGAAACTGGTAAATCCAAATTGGGAGATCGCGAATTTGCACTTAAAATAAATAATAAATTAATAACCTCAAATGAAGACATTGCTGCGGCTTTTGAACAGTTCTTTACAAATGTTCCAATTATAACGACAGCTCCTTTAGACTCTTCTCCAGCTCTTGCAGAAACTATTTTGAAAGACAATGTCCCCCTATGCGATCACGATTTTTCGTTTGATTATATTGAAGCTCATACCGTGATTAAATCGTTTAAAAAGCTAAAGCTTAAAAAAACTGAAGATTTGTGGGGTATGTCAGTAACAGTAGTTAGCTCAGTAATCGACACCCTAGCACCCTATTTAGCCAGAATCTTTAACAAATGTCTAGATGAGGGTATATTCCCAGATCTAATGAAATATAGTAGGCTCGTTCCTTTATTTAAAAGTGGTGATAAGCAAGATCCTTCAAATTTCAGACCAGTCTCGGTTCTACCCGTTTTGAGTAAAATATTCGAGAAGATAGTTCTAGGTCAACTGCTTACACACTTCAATGACTATCAACTTCTCCATGGTCAGCAATTCGGCTTTACGCAAGGGCGCTCTACAACGGACGCCGGCGTCATGTTAGTTAAACATATATTTAGTGCATGGGAAGATCGCAAGGATGCTATAGGCGTATTCTGTGACTTGTCAAAAGCATTTGATTGCGTTGACCATAAAACACTTCTTTTAAAATTAAAGCACTATGGTATAAACGGGAATAGCCTAAAACTTATGACATCATATTTAGAAGGAAGAATTCAAAGAGCTGATATAAATAGAACTAAATCTTCAGGGTCAGAGGTCAGGATAGGAGTACCACAGGGATCGATTTTGGGGCCGTTCCTCTTCCTCGTATATGTAAATGATTTGCCGTTCATGGTTCAAAATATGTCAGAGATAGTACTATTTGCAGATGACACGTCACTTATTTTCAAAATTAAGAGACAAGAAGATGACCTTGACAATACTAATGCTGCTCTCTCTCAGGTACTAAACTGGTTTACGTCTAATAACTTATTGTTAAATTCAAAAAAGACAAAATGTATAAAGTTCACTCTACCAAATGTCAAAGTAGTTGACAGCAAAGTTATATTGGGAAGGGACAAACTAGACCTTGTCGAAGAAACTGTATTTTTAGGTATCACAATTGATGCAAAGCTTCAATGGGGTCCTCATATAGAAAAATTGGCAAATAGGCTTAGCTCTGCAGCATATGCTGTTAAAAGAATTAGGGAACTAACTGACGTCGCAACTGCCAGGCTCGTTTATTTTAGTTACTTCCATAGTATCATGTCTTACGGCATACTACTGTGGGGACGGGCAGCGGACATTGAGACCATCTTCGTCTTGCAGAAAAGAGCGATCAGATTCATCTATAAGCTAGGCAGTAGAGACTCGTTAAGAGAATTCTTTAAAGAAACAAACATCCTGACAGTTGCCAGTCAGTATATCTATGAAAATATTATGTATGTCAGGAAAAATATTAGCAACTTTAAAACTGCAGGTAGCCAACATAATGTAAATACTAGAAATAAACATAAACTTTTGATCCCAAGATTTAGGCTGGCAAAAGTTAATACATCCTTCATGGGGCATTGTATACGCTTCTACAATAAAATCCCTGAAGATATATTAAGTTTGACTGAAGCGCGGTTCAAAAAATGTGTAAAGTACACTTTGTGCCAAAAGAGCTACTATAATATTAAGGATTATTTAGATGACAATGATGTCTGGAATTCAAGCATGTAAAATTCACGAGTTTTGTAGTATCTGTGTAAATTCTGTTAATTAAGGAATTTGAAAAGACTAAGTTTGGAGTTTTTTTGTCCATTTTTTCTCCAAAATGATCCAGATTTTGAAATGGACACCTAGTTTAACTTGTAACGTTCATTAAGCCGCAGTATCTGCGCTACTTTGAATAAAACCTTTTCATTTCATTTCATTTCATTTCATTTCATTTCATTTCATTTCATTTCATTTCATTTCATTTCATTACTTGAGTGATGTCGAAAGGGTCTTTTGTAACCATTCACTTTTCTGACATAGTTGTATGGTTCTAATACTAAGGAGATTAATTAAGTTTGGTGGCTTTTGTAGCATCGTCTCTACTAATTTATTCGTTTTGTGGATGATTATCAGTATAATTTGTGCTTTCTAATTGATTTCATTTGTTTGCTGCTTGTTTGCTTTCCTTGGATACGCGGTTTTACGGGAACAGTGCCGTGAGTTTTTATGCTTTTAGTTTGTATTTTCAATAAGTATTTAGTCAGACTGAGTGATATTGAATGAGATAAAAATATTACAATTCTTATTATTATATATCTAACTGAAATGCCCTAATATGCAGTCATTAACAGGCAGAAGCTTTTTTAACCGACACGCCAATCTTGCTAATAGCTATTGTATGGAATCCGGCGTTACTTTGCGGAAATTCATAATATGTGAAAATATCTTTGCTGAATTCCGCCAAAAATCCCACAAGCACCATGCGGTTAGTTAATGCACCGCTCTCTCTCCCACTGTTACAAGCAGAAGCAAGACACGAACAGACCACGACCTACACCAATACTTGTGTGAGAAATGCGCGACGTGATTCGCCTCTAACACGAGGCATCCTCAGGCTCACAAGTGGCTTGTGTCGGTGGTGATGTGTTCGTGTCTTGCTTCTTCTTGAAAAAGTAGGAGGACGAGCGGTGCATTAACTAACCGAATGGCGCTTGTGGGATTTTTGGCGAAATTTAGCAAAGTAATTTTCACATTTTAATGCTTGCTAATAGTGTTGAATATGTACAGATCAAAATAAATTGCATAATAAATTATACTCACAGGTTGGTCGTGTTTCGTTGCGTACAATATTGGCACGAGTTTATGGTATAGACTTCGTCGCATCCAACGTGTATAAATTTCAATGGGCTTATCTTGGAATGGAAGTTTATTATCTGCAAAGGTTTTGAATACTATTATTACTTGATACTGAAGTCGTGATAGTGCTTCGGTATACTTGCTTACATCAAGGAGGTTTGGAGTTTTGGCTATTTCCTAACTTACTACGTGAACTTGAAGTCCTTTGTGACCGGAGCATTGGTGTGAACACGTCACTTAAAATTAAGTTATTTTTATGCGACCTGCTACAAAAGAGTATCGTATTAATAAAGCACGCACTTGAAGTCACAATTCTACTCGCTAACTGTACAGAAAAACAAACTGTGAAATCTTGCGTTTTTTGTGATTAGGTTCATAACATTCTCTATAAGATAGAAATGCTTTGCATGACATACAAGTGGAGATGTGACTTATTCCACAATAAAGACCGCACTTGCATGAATATAGGCAAATGAATGACTGAAATTAATTAAACTATATTTTATCAAGCATTACTTATTAAATTGGATTACTAAGACTTTAAGTGACAATATGATTTAATGCTCTCAAACTGTGATCATAGCATGAGCATTTAGGCTGGCAAAGGTTAATACATCTTTCGTGGGGCATTGTATATGCTTCTATAATAACATCCCTAATATATTAAGCTGGCCTGAAACGCGGTTCAAAAAATGTGTAAAGTACACGTTATGCCAAAAGGGTTACTATAGCATGAAGGATTATTTAGATGACAATGATGTCTGGAATTAAAGCCAGTACAATGCATGAGTTCTATGTTTTAAAATAATTACCTATGTAAACACTGTTCATTAAGGACTTTGAAAAGACTAACTTTGGAGTTTTTTTGTCCCCTTTTTCTGCAAACTGATCTAGATTTTGAAATGGACACCTAGTTTGAATGGTAACGTTCATTAAGCCGCAGCTTCTGCACTACTTTGAATTTCACTACATTTACTATACTATATTTCATTTAATTTCGACACTGCTAATATTTTAGAGAATAGTAATTGTAAAAAATATTGTCTGGATCGTTATAAAAAAAAATTACTAAATGAACAATACGTACCCATAGAAATGAAACACAAAAAATACTAAAAAGACAAAATAGAAAAAAAAGGAACGTCTGTCTTATTGAGTATCTCAACAAACACACATACACACACACACGTCTAGACTGACATTATATAAATACATTAATAGTAGATCACGGTGTGTCTGGTGCTGCAAATGGCAGCTAACTTAGCGGTATGCCAAGAGTTTTTTTTATATTTACTTGAGCTAGTATGTTCCGCAATAGTTCTTGACTCCGGGACTGGCTCGGACAGATGGAGTCAGTGAGGTCAATGTTCTCTCGCAGCGTCACATACTGGTCGTGCTTCAGCACATACTCCATGTGCCCAAAGGTCTGCACCAGAGGGATTATTTCGAATCCCATGTCGACAGCTTTAGCTACGAACTCTTCGAGCTGAAATGCAAGGGAAAAGCGTTCTTAGAACCTAATAAATTCTACCCCATTAGCGAGAATTTTTTGTGTCGACTTTAATATCGATGAGAGTCGCATCAAGAGTCAGAACCGTAGGTCGCTGTGAAAATCTTACGTTTTAAAATTGTATTGCAGCACCTTTTTTCGGATAAAACAATCCATAGGTTGCTACTAAAATTACATTTAATATTTAACATTCAATATAAATATGTTCCATTATAAGTTAAAGATAACTTATTTTTTTATTAACAGTTTATGTGGAATTTTTCATTGTTTTTGGATTCGTATTTTTCTAACACCTGTGTAAACCTTTTTTCGATAGGACTCGAATTTTACGTCGCACTTAAGGTTTTATGCATTATCTATTAAACAGCGCCGACGTAGCTAAATCTTAAAATATGAACAAAATATGTTAAAGGTGAAATATATAAATAAAACTAAAGTTGTTGCAAGTGACTAACTTTAATAGTAAGTTTAGTTAATAGTAGTTTAGTAAGCGCGAATTTAAATGGTAATTCTGTATACTATAAATTAACAAACAACTTAATTATGCCATTAATTGTTAGCGGTGTAGCTAAAACTTAGTCCGCACTGACATGCGCAGGTTTGGTAGGTTATGAATGATTTAAGGCCTAGAACTGTACATTGTGAAATAAATGAGATTTGTTTTTTTCGGAATTTCAGTTTATATATCATGGTTACATGTGACCTACTAAAGTGGTTTCAACAGACTACAAGATAGCAAAATTGATCGCCAACATTCGATAGGAGACGGCCCATGAATAAGAAGAAGAATATCAGTCTGAACTTTTTTTTAACTTTAGCTTTGTCTTTTTCATATTAATTGTATTTTGGTGTAGGTACAATATGGAAAAATTTTATTATATTTTATCTTTAATAACGTGAAAACGCTTACATAATAATTTTCCTTTAAAATTCTGGTTTTCTTTAATAAGATAAGATAAGAATAATCTTTATTGTACACTGGAAAAACAACAAATACAAAACAATTGCAAATATACATAGTACAATTGGCGGTCTTATTGCTAAAAGCAATTTCTTCCAGACAACCTTACATAAACACATGATAGTAAGCAGGATCAGTTGTCGACCGTCCAACATTTACATATGCTAAGAATATAAATAAGCACTTTACCTCAATTCTGCTGTAAGCATTGCTCGCTCTCAAATGCTGTAAAGGTGCATCGAATGGAAACATGTCTTCGTACTCCAGCATCAGTCCATTGGCTCCATGCTCTCGCAATAAACCGAGTACGGAAGTCAAGTAAGACAGCTTCGGAGGTGATCCTTTAAAATCCAAATGCACCACGACGTATGAAAGACCAAACGGTTGACTGACGACTTTGGCTTTGCGATCACAGTAATAGTACACATAGCACAGCACGCAAGAGAGCACAGCGAGCCAGTAAAAATACTTCTTTCGTCGTAAAAAGTTGTAATTATAAAACATGTTTGTGAGAATATGACAAGTGTGTCCGCCGCGGTCCGTGTCAACTGTCCGAGTCGCTGAAACGGTATATTTGCTAAGCTCAATTAACAAATGCGCTTACTGAGCGAAAAAGTCGCCGACAAGGCCACCTTTTCCTTGAAAATCGTTCATGACTTATTTTTCATGTTATGGAATTAAAAATAAAAGTAAATTTTTAAAGTAAGTCTGGGCGTTGGGCGCCAGTGGAACATTGGGTATCTTTATAAATAAAAATAAACTGGAACGACTTCAGGTGTTGTTTTATTTGTAGATATTTGTAGTAATGTTAAAACAGGAAACTGGATAAAAAAACGGAGAAACAGGTAAAATAGTCAGATCTGGTCAAAGGGTAAAGTAATAGTGATGAAAAATGAGGGAAATCAAAGAATGTGTGACGTACATAATTTAAATATTTGAAAATGATAGATAGAAAAAGAAATAAAAATGGTGTGAAGAGGTTTGCACCGTCACAAGTTTATGTAGCCTCCATGTTTTTGTCCCACTACTCCGCTAATTCCGTCCATAGTTTTCGATCCTGGGCCACCTCAGACGGCTGCAGCAGATATTGATCGAGATCATCTCGTCACCTCCTCATCCTCGCCACCACCATTATCTCCTAGGCTGACTTCGACTTCGTTGACTTGGCACCCACTTGGTGGCAAGTCTAGTCCACTCCCTCGCGTCAGTAAGAAGACAGTAGCAGACATACATGAACCATTGACTAGTCTTAAGAACTTATGGTGCCATGTTTGCTAGAAATAAATTTAACATTATTTTATTTTTTAGAAAGAAAACCCTTAACGCAAAAATTATAATAACGCTTTTAGACTGTTTCGCTAAGTTTGTCATCATGGTTGTTGGCGAATTTTTCGCTCAATGAGCGTTTTCGTTCCTACCGCCTAACGTGGTCATTAGCATTATAAGGATTCTCTTGACACGATACTGGTACTGAAGAACCTACAGAAGGTCGTGACAGCACGATTAGCTAGGTACTTATTACGATATTCGTAGCGAAATAGCTAGCACTCTATTTAAAAAAAAAATATTTAAAAAAATAAAAGAACCCGACTGCAATGATAAATCAACTGAAAGGGAAAAAATAAGATAATTTTATTTTCAAATGCTAATGTCGAATCAGAAGAGTTCATGCTGCTTTACTTGAGGGACCAAATAATATAACTTTATAAGCATTATTTGCTCAAACTGTTGCATTTATTATTTTATTTTATGCAGTCGGGACCCATTACTGTTTGTTTAAAGTCATTTAATGGGTCCCGACTGCATCATTTTATATAAAATAATAAATGCAACAGTTTGAGCAAATAATGCTTATAAAGTTATATTATTTGGTCCCTCAAGTAAAGCAGCATGAACTCTTCTGATTCGACATTAGCATTTGAAAATAAAATTATCTTATTTTTTCCCTTTCAGTTGATTTATCACTGCAGTCGGGTTCTTTTATTTTTTTAAATATTTTTTTTATTTTTGACCTTTTAGTGACTCAGTAAAACGATAAAATTTAAAGTTCCATCTGTTCTGTTTACATGCTTTAAATCGTTATATTATTTTATTTCCTAAATGAATTTTAGTTTATTGCTTTATTTTCTTTTGTTCGACAATGGACATGTCTTGGCAAATCATAAATATTTTTACTGATATACTTGTTTGATATAGCCATAGATACCACCTGCCTGCATTAAAAAATTATGTCGTACGATATTTTTTAGCTAGTATAATGAATATGGTCTAATGGTGTTAAACTATCTAGAATATTTGCAAAGGAAACGACAGATTTTTTTCTTTATTATCCTTACATAAATTGTCTGTTTTTTATGTAGCCTAAAAATGCTCCACTGCACCTAGTTATTTAATGTTAACGATTGTAGGTGTGGACTGGAATAGTCACGAATTATCTCTTCGACCTGAACGGCGCTCAGCTTTCGACATCTCCAGAGTAGAATTCTTCGTGCTTGCATTGCTAGGCCCAGTCTTCGGTCTCGCTAATTACTTAGGATAAGGACTTGTAAATGGGAACATAAATGGTCTGAGCCTTCAGCCACGGCCTGTACAAAGGCGCGACAGGTTTCCTCCTAACAGCAACTTTAAGTAACTGTCGCGGCCTTCGGCCGCGCTAATAGTCTCTCCATTTGGCATCAGCGTAAATAGAGCTCAGCATTTGGAATCGCCGTGGGAGTATTCCTCTAGCCCGCTTCACAGCCTTCGGCCGTGCCGCGACCTGTATTGAGCTCGGCCTTCAACCTCGTCGCGGCAAGTTTCCTCGCACCCGCATGATGGGGCTCGGCCTTCGGCCTGGCGTAGTTATTTAGAGTTGTGGCATGGGCGTGGAGACATACAAAATCTTGGTTTTCTGAATGCCAAAATATTACCGGTATTAAAATGAAACTATATCAAATTCATCTTGAGGTGGCCCCCTAAAGCATTGAAAATTTTTACTGAATATTTAGGTGTAGATAAGCAATCTTTGTTCTCACAAGTGAACAGGAAACCTAACACGAAATCATAATCTTATTTTCGGAGGAAACGAGATAAAATTCGTTAAGATGAATAGAGCTAGAATTTTTTAAAATTTCATGGGTCCTACGATACGAGGTCACGGAGGATCCGTCTTCGGTTACCAGTGAGGGCGTTCAATTTTTTTTTTTTATCATTTATTGTTTCTTCTTTGAACCCAGCTTGTCTGATTATGACCGCACAGGGGAAAAGGAGTTACATGCTACACTTTATATATTTTGTTCAACTAGTTTTGGTCTAAGTGTCAGTAGGAAATTAATATCAGTGTTAAGAAATTAATTATTTTTTCTCAAAAATGCTCGGAAATGTTTGTGTTATTACCATGAAATAAAGCCACAAAGTTTCTCTTTTATGGCTCCCGCCTCACTTTACTGGCCTAAGCCAGTAAAGTACAGTGCGTTCACATTAACTTGACGCGTGAGAGAATTGGTAACAAGGACATAACATGTGAATTAGCTTTTGGACCTAATCGGAAGATGGTTAAACAAGCCCTCAATCCTTTTATTTTCCCCAAGTAATGGGAATGATTTCTTATTTAACATGGTAACAGTAAATATCTCAGTGTTACCAATTCTCTCACGCGTCAAGTTAATGTGAACGCACAATAAGTATGAAAATCCATTACCGTCCACTGCTCTAACTTTTTAAATTTACTTACTAAAATTAAACTGACCAAGGAAAAATTACATACAGCCAACCACCTACTAAGTTATGTAAGCATACTTGCAAGATTAAAAAAAAAACAATCTATGGTATTGGTTTTTGTGCGGTTAAACATGGTGCTCAAATATGTATTTAAGTGTATTTAAAAAATAAAAAAGGCGGCAAACTAAACTATTATTTCTTAATTACCTAGTAATTATTTTAATATTAATATTTCCTCGCATAGTTTGAGAAAAGCATTATACAATCCTCGGCCGGAACAGGGATTACAGGACTCGTTCTAGTCCATCCCAAACTCGTCCAGCAATCCCTTACTTCTCGGCCTCTGCAGTAATGTATTATTACCCCCTATGAGGTTGATATTTCTTAAATTAATGAGATAAACGAATGGCGTAGAAAGAAATAAACACTTTATAGGCATTATTTCTTTCAGCACTTATACCGTTTCTATAGACGGTTTGTTTACATGTAGAGCAAAGCTGATATTATGTAAATTTATACATGTACTAGAATATATATGCCAGCGCGATCTAGTGGCTAAAAGTGGTACTGTAGGACAGGGTTTCAGCAGACAAGAAGAGAAACGTTGTTTCAGCACGACAGCACGTACTTAGGGATCTATTTATTGAAGCATTATGAAACTTACTAAGGATTACGGATTAGTAACTGTACTACTCGCACCACAGCGCAAAGCGAGGTATATTACCTACGTCACTAGTCGTGCCAATTATTAGTGGGCAGTCAGTATTGGTCGAAGTGATTGGTCGAGTGCTAATATACTATTCAATTTTGTTTAATATTATGTAGGGCCTTCGGAAAAAACCATACCGCAATTTAGAACACAAACAGCGCCATCTGTGGTTGGGTAGAGGAACTAATGCTACAGTACTTTAATTACTTAGAAGTGAATATTATTTGTGTTGCGTTTGTTCTCTATTAATGCTGATTTAATGTAATCAACGACACCCGCAAAATTCTCTTTTAAATACTTTGCACGTGTTAGGCGTAGTTAAACAAAATTATATTTTTTAATTAAATGAATGATCTAGAAGGATCAAACCACTTTATAGGAATTATTTGTTTCCGCATTTGTACCGATTCTATAAATGGTTTGTTTACATGTAGACCAAAGCCGAAATTATGTTTACACATGTATTAGAATAAATAAAATATAGCAGCGCCATGAAGTGGCCAAAAGTGGTACTTTAATTGCTTAGAAGTAAATGTTATTTTTTGTTCCGTTGGTTCTCTATTAATGCTGATTTTATGTAACCTACGTCATCCGCAAAATTCTGTTTTAAATATTTCACACTTGTTGGGGGTAGTTCAATAAAATTAGTATTCGAAATCAATAAACTAAATATAACAGCGCCATCTAGTGGCTCCTAGCTGTACTTTAACGATGCTTCTTAACGAATTTTATTTTTCGTCACGGTTCTGATCGCATAATTATGATTTTATATAGCCTATGACACCCGCGCAAGGATGCCGAATCGAATGACACCTTGTTTAACAAAATCTGACCATTGGTTAAGGAGTTATGAGGGAACATAGAATCGGACATACTTACATACATACATACATACATATATACGCACTAAACACATTACCCTCCTTTTGGGCTTCGCTGCAGTCGGGTAAAAAATCTGACCATTGGTTAAGGAGTTATGAGGGAACATAGAATCGGACATACTTACATACATACATACATACATACATACATAAATACGCACTAAACACATTACCCTCCTTTTGGGCTTCGCTGCAGTCGGGTAAAAAAAACAATAGAGGTTTTATTGGGGGTCGCTTAAGTTTAAAAATAAATTAAGATGCCAAGCACTATTTGAATTTGGAACATCTTAGTATAGGCATGTTTGAACCGAAGTTAACTAAATTCATCTAGTATAGGAAGTGTCTATTCACTTAAGAGGAAGTCCCTACCACAGTGTAAAATTAATATTAAGTTTGAAAAACCTATTTAGAGGCTAAAAATTCCACCCATGCCGGGATTCGAACACGCGACCTCTGGCTATACGTGCCAGCGCTCTATCCAACTGACATAATGGGCGATTCCCGGCATCAGTGAAATTTCGAACCTCTTTACACTATTATCTGTATTATGAGTACGTACAGGCAGCGACATCTGGCTTAAGTAAATTGCATCACTTGCAGCCCCGACTACCTACTTTGCAGTTAGGTTTTTACATTGGAATGATATCACTGATTATACTATTATTATAATTGTCCTTAGCACGGGTATTTACAAAATATTTTATTTTTATTTCGATATCGCTATCAACCCATGAATGTTCCCACTGCTGGGGCATGGGTCTCTTCCTGCATCGTAGGAAGGTTAGGCCATACTCCACCATGGGGGCCAAGTCCGGGTTGGTGAAGGATTGTAAGACAGTGGCGGGCCTTACTGTCAGAAGTTATCAAGTTATCTATTATTAAGTGTTCAGCGCCAAAGATATCGAACGCAGATATTGAATACTGGCTGGTACGACGGCCCACAGTCACGCCGCCGCCGTCTGTATAAAAAAAACACAAATCAAATTTTTAAAAAACGCGCGTATTACCCACTTTTTCATAAATTTTCATGGATTGTTAGAAATTCAAGGTTCTATTTTCAAAAATAAGTTTTTCAAGTGACAGTGAAAGTATGGAATGAACTCCAGAAATAATCTGTGAAGTGATTAAAATATGAGGCACCTTTTATTTTCTCATAGTAGGTGACAAATAAAAATGTATCACTCGGGCGTAAAATATATTTTAGCTCGGGCGACTTACTTTGAATCCTTCGCTATGTTCAGAATTCTGCTCAAAAATTGCTCGTTACGATCTGGATTCTACTCTAGAATCCCTCTTTTGACTCTGGATTCAAAAAAAACCAATGTTTTGCTTCCTCATGGTACAATCTAAGATGTGAAGGAAAACATTGTAAGGAAACCCTTGTATCTGAGGTGTTAGCTTATCTCAGCGCTTGCTACGTACAATGGCCCAACTATGAGGCTAAGTGCGGAAATCTCAGGTCTAACTAAATATGGTACAATCTATACTTGCAGCGCAGTCCGGCCCTAAGTTTTCACCACACCTTCCTAAATTACTCTGTTTGATCATAATCGACATTCATGTGTATAAGACCGATAAATGGGGATTTGACAAAAGCATTTCTAAGATTTTCTCTACCGTGTCCTTCTAATTTGTCGTTACGGTGACAATGATCGATGGAAGAGGTTTGAGCATTCTTTTTATCGTTACCGTCGTTCTGGGATAAAAACAAAATCATTGTTTTATTGATCCACCAACCCAGACTTGGCCCCCTTGATGGAGTATGGCCTTACTTCCTTGCAATGCAGGAAGAGGCCAGTGCCCCGGCGGTGGAGACATACAAAGGGTTGATGTCAATTGTTTTATTAAAAGACTAGCTGTGCAACCCGCGGTTTATCTATTTTTCCATGGGAATAAGATATTTTCCCGTAGTAATACGCAGCCTATGTGTTCTAGGGTATCGCCTAACTCCATACCAAATTTCATGAAATCGCTCCAGCCGTATAGGCGTGAAGAAGTTCCAAACATACACACTCACAAACTTTCGCCTTTATAATATTAGTATGATGTGATGTGATGTGATGATGATGTGATGATGATGATTGCCATGTCAACTAAAAGTGGTCTCACAGCTCACAAATACACGTCAAACGCGTCATAAGACTTTCACATTTCTGTTTGTACGGGCCTTCAACTTTTTTCTTTAGTCAGTGTTATAAATTTTAGCTGTCCGACGAACTTTGTACCGCATCAGAATCTGTTTATACGATTCTTGTTGCCATGGCAATGTAATAAATAAAACCTTAAAGTTTGGTTTAAAATAAGGTAACAGTAACAATAAACTAAAAGTAATTTGGTACGGATAGCCAGAGGTTGCGGGTTCGAATCCCGGCATGGGTGAAAAAATTTTTAGCCTCTAACTAGGTTTTCAAGTAACAATAAAACTATTCCACAAAAACGAATTACCGGGATATTCTGTTTTTTTAATGTTTTTTGTGTTTTTTCACCACGGTAATCGAAAGAGCAGGACTTTCCATAATTAAGGTTTTCACCAAGTAAGGGAACCGTTTATAAATTGTGAAATTTTATAATAAATAATGTTATTATTTTATTTACATAACTTTAAAAACCTATTTAGAGGCTAAAAATTTTCACCCATGCCGGGATTCGAACCCGCAACCTCTGGCTATCCGTACCAGCGCTCTACCAATTGAGCCAATGGGCGACTCACGGCATCAGCGAAATTTCGAACCTCTTTACAATATTCTCTGTATTACGTACAGGCAGCGACATCTGACTTAAGCAAATTGCATTACTTACAGCCCCGACTACCTACTTTGCAGTTAGGTTTAACATCGGAACGATATCACTGTACCCACATGATTACACTATTTTTATTTTTAATGCACTAACCCGTGCTAAGGAACAAATTTAAAAACCTATTTAGAGGCTAAAAATTTCACCCATGCCGGGATTGTACGTAATACAGAGAATATTGTAAAGAGGTTCGAAATTTCACTGATGCCGTGAGTCGCCCATTGGCTCAATTGGTAGAGCGCTGGTACGGATAGCCAGAGGTTGCGGGTTCGAATCCCGGCATGGGTGAAATTTTTAGCCTCTAAATAGGTTTTTAAATTTGTTCCTTAGCACGGGTTAGTGCATTAAAAAATAAAAATAGTGTAATCATGTGGGTACAGTGATATCGTTCCGATGTTAAACCTAACTGCAAAGTAG
>OW203741.1:20202862-20316220 GCA_934045075.1 Yponomeuta sedellus | reverse complement strand
AATTTTTCTGCAGTTAGGCATCGAAATTATAATTGTACAGCAGAAATACGAATTAAAACGCCCCCTTAGGATCGAAAACTGGCTCGAGTGCCAATTAGTGGATTAAAATGAGTGTAAAATACCGTTTAATGTCTGCGGGACAGAGCCCGTCGCCATCTGGCATAGCTACTGATTAACATTTGCTAAAGAGACATTATTATATTATCAGGCAAGGGCCTAAAAGTGGCGGGTTTTATGGGCGTTTTTGGCACTGAGAGGATAACGAGTGTTTTGGCTTAATTGAGAGATAATTTTCTCTATACATATAGCGTGTCTCAGAATGTCTCTTTGGTGACTACCGGGTGAGGGTTGTGGAACTAAAAAGAGGGTTAGATGGGGGAGGAGGGAAATAAATAAATATAATTCTTATTAGATAAAAATATTCTTCTTCTTTTTCAGGCTTCATTAGTCCATATAAAAATATTAAAAAAGATTAATTGTTTTAAAAAATCTGCAAACCATTTCTTGAGTAATAATAACACTCAAGAAATAACATAACCTAAGATTTACATACAGGCACATACATTGCTTCTGGGCCCACACTAGGATACCCTGTGTCGTGGGAGCCAGAAACAGCAACATCACAAACATGTAAACATCCAAGACCTGGGGTTTTGTTTTGTCCTCAGGTTCGAACCCGGGACCTTTGGCATGGTAGGCAGTGCGCTATTGCTGCGCCACAAAAGTCGTCTGAACGTTTGCAGAATTTTTTAATATCACATTATGTAAGTACTTGGCTCACAAAACTAATTACTGAGATAGTCTACAATAATTTCTAGACTCATCTAAGTCTGAGAGTAATTGCCAACATTCACCGGAAAGAATAAACGAAACATCAGTGACGAGGGTCCAATGATTAATCAGCAACCCCGGTGTAATGTCTTGGCATTTTGTTTTATCGCTGAGAGTCTTCCCAGGCCCATTAGGTATCTCCGCCCATTCATTCACTCCGCCATTCGTTCACTCATTCGTTCAACGATCACCTGGGGATCGGCCCAGCAATTCCGATTATGGAGGTGCCTTTTTTTCCTCAGCTCCGCGTTGCGACTAAGAGCGAAAGGCGGTTTGAGATAAACATCATAAAACGGTTCTTTTACAAGCGATTTTCAGGCGATGCGTTTGGGCAGCGAGCTTGCTGCGTACGTGGAACGAGCACGCCGCGTAGACGCTTGAACTGTGGTCGCGATTATCACCGTCGACGCCATTTTTTACAATCACTTTTAACATTCCACCCACCAACTTGAATTATTTTATTTTATTCATTAGGTTTTTCAAACAGACGCACACTTTACTAACATAAAAAAAACAGTGCACAGTAATCAAGTCACAGTGTGAATCCAATAACTGAAAAACACAACATTGGCACATTTACGAATTAGGGACTTAGTACTAAAATTAAACATATATTGGGATTAAATTTTAGGTATGTATAACGTTGACGTTAATTGGATCAAGTTTGATCTAAAACCACTGAGTGTACATGCAAACAAATCCAATTTCTGAGCATCTTATGAAAAGTTGATTTTGCCGCCTACATGATCAGTTAATTATTGAATTATTGCCAATATTTGTTCTTGGTGAACGCAGATAAAATGGACGGTAATTGGCGATCTTTTGTTGTCGAATTTGGAAAATAGTTCAGGACGATACTTTGTTACAAAAAAAAAATTAAAGAATCTGGTCAGCGTTATATTATATCAAAGACACGGACTTAGGATAGTTTAGAAGTCAATACAAAATCGATGGTCGTTGATATATTGGAGAAAAAGTAGTAAAAAAGTAAAAAATAAATTATCATTACACTATTTTATTTTTAATGCACTAAACCGTGCTAAGGAACAAATTTAAAAACATATTTAGAGGCTAAAAATTTCACCCATGCCGGGATTCGAACCCGCAACCTCTGGCTATCCGTGCCAGCGCTCTACCAATTGAGCCAATGGGCGACTCACTAATTTTTCAAATTTTTTTTAAATTTCGAACCTCTTTACACTATTCTCTGTATTACGTACAGGCCGCGACATCTGACTTAAGCAAATTGCATTACTTACAGCCCCGACTACCTACTTTGCAGTTAGGTTTTAACATCGGAACGATATCACTGTACCCACATGATTATACTATTTTTGTTTTATGCACTAACCCGTGCTAAGGAACAAATTTAAAAACCTATTTAGAGGCTAATAATTTCACCCATGCCGGGATTCGAACCCGCAACCTCTGGCTATCCGTGCCAGCGCTCTACCAATTGGCTCAATTGGCTCAACCAGAGGTCGCGGGTTCGAATTCCAGCATGGTTGGAATTTTTAGTCTCTAAATAGGTTTTTGAAATTATTTTTATTTGACAAATATCTAAACCTTCGACTATTTCGCGTCTACGCGTTCAATTCGCATGGGCAAGATTGGGCCCCATGTTGCATGAAGTTTACAAGTTTACAAGTGCAGTTTACAAAACTGAAGCATGTAAAATGCATGAGTTTTGTAAACTGTGTTAATTAAGGACTTTGAAAAGACTAACGGCCGAATACTCAAACGTCAGTCAAACTGATCACTCAGTTGAAGAGCATTCAAATTTGAACATCTGTTAAATATTAAGTGGTATACACAAACGTCATTCAAACAATTTCAGACCGTGATCAGCTGAGAAGCCGTCAAATAAATAACAAGTCTGTTTTCATTGACAAAATATTTAAACTTGCGTAGTGTATCCGATTTACGCAGAATTTGTTCGATCAATTTTAAGTTTTGTGATGAAATACGAAGTTTTTTTGATAAAAATACAATAAATCATAATATGATTTATGAAACAAACTTAAATTATTGTACTAAATAATATTACCTCGTTTTGTAAAAAGCAAAATGTTTAATGTTGAAATAAATCTTATACTGTCGTAGAATGAAACGTTAGGGCTCTCTCACTCACCAATGAATGACGTTTGAAAAGTCTACCACAATAAAAACATTGCGGTATTGCGGTTTTTGAAAGCTATTCCCTGATAAATATAAATATAAACAAGAATTGAATGAGAATTATTATTATGCGTTATTATGCCAGTAGCATAATAACGCAGGGTTATTAAAATTTGGTCCACTGACTGCATGAATCTATTAAGCCTTGTAACTGGTTAGATTGTATGTCCAAAGACGGACTCTTTCGACAGCCGGAACCGCGCATGGAAGTTTGTTTCATTATAATACTCGAAAGCATTTAACTTTGCCTCATATCTTCGAGGCACATTAGGCCCTTCCTCATCCGACAAAGACGATAAAGATGATAAGGACAATGTTTTTCACTTAAGTTCACTGATTATTAAAACTTTTTCACGATTTGAAGGACCTCGCGACCACTTTCAATTGTAACGCCTACTCAACTCGATTTGACAGCCTGTTTGACAGCTGAATCGCGCTAAGTTGCGTTCGAGTATACGAATTTTTCGCTGAGTGATGTTTAACTGTTAGTTATTTTGTGTTCCACTTAAATTTAACACAAGCTTTTAACTAACGTTTGAGTATACGAATTTTGTGTTTAACGGCTTGTCAATTATTTAAGATGCTTTTAAATATTTGAATGACGTTTGAGTATTCGGCCGTAAGTATAGTGTTTTTCAGTCCATGTTTTCTCCAAAGTTATCAAGATTTTGAAATGGACGCCTAGTTTGAATTTTAACGTTGCGCAATTTCTGCGCTACTTTGAATATAACCTTGTGATTTAATTTCAATCGTTGAAATGAAATGAAACGAAACGAAATGAAAAGGTTTTATTCAAAGTAGCGCAGAAACTGCGGCTTAATGAACGTTACAGTTCAATGTTAGTAATATAATGAAACAAATTTAACCTAAACAGGTAAAAAATATAATTTTCATAACTTTGTACCTGGCTGTAGGTACTTGCAACTTCGTTCGTTGTAAATTTCTCTTCGTAACTTATTCGCGTTGTTTTTTTTTACCTACAAAAATCCCACTGGGCACCGGCCTTCTCTCAGAATGGGAGAAAAGGCTTAATTATCACGCGTGCCCACCGCGGATTGACTTGACGTACTTGAACATCTTAGACAAACCACAGTCGGGTTTCCTCATGATGTTATTTGTAATAATTATTTATTTATTTAAATATCAAACCTTGCAACTAGTCAAATATGCAACAATTGTTTTGTCAAAAAATAGGAATTCAATTAATACGAATTATACATCCGGAACCTGGAAACTAATCAAAATAAAACAATATTAAATCAATTAATCAAACTGCCCGGGCATGCCCCGGTAAATATCTAACGCAAAGATTCCCATAACGTTGGCACTACCCAGCACGGGAGATCGTATCAAATACGAGCGTGTTCCAAGCCATAGTTCCGTAGACGAGGTCTTACCTCTTTAAATAACATGCCGCCGTAAATTAATAGTGAAGTAATCTACTTTTTTCTTAATAGCTTTATGAACATAAGATTCTCTTTGAATAATAATTTTGTTACTTATTTTACCTCACAAAATTATAATTACGTTTAATAACGATAACACCCGCCAGTTACTTTGGTCTCACACCTCTATAACACTATTAGCAGGATCCCCTGTAGCCCGCCAGTCGCTTACTCGCTCGCAATTTGCTCACTAATTTGCATTTTAACCCACTCTGTAGATGTTTAATAAGCATCGTCGGAAACTTAGGAGAGACACCCTGTAATCTTAACCGGTTTGGAGCGGATAAGACCGGAGCGACCCGGTTCAAGCCGGTTAGAGGCGGACGGAACTGGGGCTGTGGTGTTAATTCGACGCTCTAGTGTCTGTTGGGAGAGCTATTTCGTATTTGTAGATTAGGTATTCACGTTTCGATGGTTCCATTCAGTGCTGCGGGAGTGGTAGCGGCTTAGAAGCAAATGGCCTTATCTTGGTGCGGTAAAGAGCAAGCTGAAGTAAATTTTGCATTCCGTTGTGAACATGTATTTTTTCACAATGTTATTCCCGAAAATTTAGTTACTGATTGAATTAGGACTTATTGGCTTAATTTAATGTAATGTATATGACGTTACTCATATATTTTACACATACAATCTCCATTCCATTCTACAGTTTTGTGACATGACGAACCGTCCAAAGTCCATTATGTAACGGTTGATTTCCTTCGTTCTTCTACTTAACTGGTTTCCTAAAAGTACTACGTTTATGTTATTTCAGTCACCTACGAAACTAATAACCGGATTATACTATTTTTTTTTAAATTTTTAATGCACTAACCCGTGCTAAGGAACAAATTTAAAAACCTATTTAGAGGCTAAAAATTTCACCCATGCCCGGATTCGAACCCACAACCTCTGGCACGGATAGCCATATATATATATATATATATATATATATATATGTATATATATTAAGGTAATTTGAGTTTGAAGATATATATATATTGTCGCGGTCCTATCCCGAACCATCTCGAATAGAGCCTTCTAGAAGCCTATCGAATAATCGCCGCATGCTGCGTTTTAGTAAACAATAAAACGCTGCAAGCAATAGTGACTCGTATGTCCACTAGTATAAGGTTCAAATCTCTTTAACAAGGACTTTGTTCTAGAGTCGTTGCCTCGTGCATCGAGTGTAGGTACGTACTTTAATGTTCTAGAACCCTTGCCGGCGGATATAAAAAGCGGTCGCCGCGGCGCGCTGTTCAGTTCCGTTTGGAATAGCGAAGAGTGAACTTCGAGCGAACATACCTGCGATACGAGCGATAACCTACGACCTCAGCGATACTATTGGACTTCGATTAGACCTGCGATTGGAATCTACGTGTGGACTTCGTGTCGTGAAGACCTGCAGACCAGACCCTGCGTGAATAAATCCTAAGAAGTTGTCATTGGCGTTTTACATCCAAATCCAGAACCCTAGCTCGTAACAATATATATTAGTTCAGTAGCACAATTCTGTACTTGCCGCTAGCAAAAAAAAATCTTTAATTATTATACTCTATATTTCGCACACGAAACATTAAACAGGATATTATATAAGAAATATCATATACAAAGGCGAGCTTATCTCTGTAAGACATTTCTTCCAGCAAACCTTGGAGTGTCGGAGAATAAATGTGTACATGAAGGGAGATCAAACAAATATTAGACCAGTCTCGGTACTACCAGCATAAAGGACAGTATTTGCTCTTCCCAAAACCTGCTCCTAAAAATCTCATCCCATCACACCACTATCTACGGTTGTTCCTTCACCGTGCAGGCAGTCCGATTATGGAATGCCTTACCGGTGCAGGTACGGAAAGCCAAATCCCTTCCCATTTTTAAGGCTATGGTAAAGGAGTTCTATCTCACTACTACACTGTAATACTGTTATTATTTAATTTTGTAATATTGTCCTGCTGTTGTTGTGTTCTACTTATGTCCTTTAAATGTGTATATTTTGTTAATTATTTATGTATTTATGTATAATATTCATTTTTTATTTTTATTTATGTAAATTATTTGTATGTACTCGTATCTGTTGATAATTTTATTTATTCACACTGTTATTGAGGCATGTATTTGGAACCTCTGAAATTAATGTTTTCTATGTTTTTTTTTTTGTACATCTACTTCCTTCTCTAATGTATTAGTCCAGTTCATCCGAAGGTTGTCTGGAAGAGATCACTTTTAGTGATAAGGCCGCCGTCTGTACTCTTAGGTTAACCTTTAACTGTGGACGTCAAATTTCCTTTACACTACTATGGACGTGGGGTCTCTGAGACCCCTGAACTTCATGGTTGAATAATACACGATTGTTTGGAAAAAGAATAAAATTAATATCTCTATATTATTAAAAAACTTAAAATAAAACAAAATCCATACAAATTTAGTTCGTTTTTATTAAATTTTGCTCATTATTACAAATTAAGTATATCTTAGGCACATTCCAGTCTTTGGCGACATGACATCACTTAAATAAATATAGTATTTTTTATAAAGCCTAAAAAAGTAAAATTTCTTTTTCTTCTCAAATTATAAACTATAACAAGTAAAGTAACAAAAAAATTAACCTGTCACATAAAAAAATAAAAATTCTGACATTACCTAAACATAGGGTACTTATTGGCATAACTACACGGTGGCTTTGAATATTGCAAGTAAACTGGTCGATTGCAGCCCACACATGTAAGTGTTGTCTTCCTATGTAGTTTTGCTGGACAAAGCCTACATGTTTTTCGAGAACCAGGAACTCCTTCTTCAGCTCCAGGTTCAGCAGGTGGCATATCAGGCCCCAGAACGCGGTTCAAAGGCATTCTCAATTCTTTGGGTAGTTTTGTATTGACAACGCGTCTTTGCATTTGGGGAACTACAAGGGATCGCGCGAAACTCTTGAGAAAGTTTCCTCGTTCTATGTCTTTGGTTTGATGTTGGTTGTAAAGAACATATACATTTACACTACTCAAATCCATGATTCTGTAAAGCACGACCATCTGCCATCTCCTTGTGCGTCGGCTACACGAATAAATGGAACACTTTTTGTCCGTCTCATCTGCAATCGTCTCATCAACCGTCTGCAATGTCATCTTCATTATCTGATTCCTCAGAGGCTTCAAAAAGAGCAAAAATCTCATCTTCAAATGAAGTGTCTTCTAACTGCAAAACTTTCTTCCTAGACGGATTTTCAGAAGATATGCTCGACCTTTTAATTCTCGACGTACTAGGTTGATTATTATCATCCATATTCAATGCAAAACTAAAAAAAACAAACACTGTAGTGATATACTATGTATGGGAAAAATGGACGTGGGGTCTCACAGGCCCCTGCCAAATTTCCAAAGCTCACTACTCACGTGTTTTGAAGCCAGCAATAAAACCACCTCCATCGACACTCGTTTCGCTACTAACTTGAAAGGTACTGAGCAGCCTGGTGCCTGGGGGAGGGTAGAAGCAACTTTTTTGTAAGATCCTGAGAAAAGCCGGGGCCTCTGAGACCCCACGTCCACAGTTAAAGGTTAAGAAATATCTGTGTAATTTCCATTTTTATGTACAATAAAGTGTTCTCTATCTCTATCTATCTATTTATCTATTTGAGAAGGTAAGACTACTTGCGCATGTTAATAATTAACAACTCCTCCATAATCAGTTAAGTTTTATCAAAGGTCGGAAACAACAGCCGCTCGAGTCATGTTTCTTAAACACATTTTCAACACGTGGGAGGGTCATAAGGGTGCTGTAGGCGTATTTTGTAATTTAACAAAAGAATTCTATATCTATAGCTCGAAACAATTGGTCTTAGGGTCTGTTTCACAATCTGCAGAAGTTCCAGATAAGCTATCCGCAACCAGGGCTGCCGTTTGTTCTTAATTTGAAGCCATAAACGAACACACGCTATATAGGAAAATTTAAATTTAGAACAAACTGCAGCCCTGGTTGCGGATAGCTTATCTGGAACTTTATTCGAACATTGTGAAAAAGGGGCTTAAAGTTAAAACACTGGGAAAAAGGGTATTTTAAAATAATATTTAGAAGAAACGTTTCACAAAGCAGAAGTAAATTGTTTGAGATAGGGTTAAAGCCTTGGGTTCCAGTGTGAAAATTGTCAAATATTGAAAAAACAGTACAGCAAAGATCTATCTAAAGGCCGTAGGAAAATATCAGTCTGTGTAAATGATTGTTTATGGAGGAAAACAGTGTGGGATAGCTTGTTTGCTGACGACACACTATTTATGAAATAGTACTTCCTATTGTATACTGTAATTTGTATTTACTGTACTTCATAGTATTTTCTTAAACTCACACTTCCTCTTCATTATCATAGCATACATAAACATCCAACCACACACCTTACAGCCCTAATTACTCTCACAAAAATTTAATATGTACTGAAATCGTAATATAAACTTTATAAATGTTATACTTTTCCTATTTATAAATCAATTAATTTAAATGTAATGGCAGTCGTTAAGCCATGTCAGAGGCCTTATGGGCGGCTTGATAACTTCTGACAGTAAGGCTCGCCACTGTCTTACAATCTTCCACCAACCCGGACTTGGCCCCCGTGGTGGAGTATGGCCTAACCTTCCTGCGATGCAGGAAGAGACCCGTGCCCCAGCAGTGGGGACATATAAGGGTTGATAACGTAACGTAACGTAATTTAAATGTTGCCATCTGCTCATTGTTTTTATACTATGGTCGGTTTTTGTTTAAAAACTTAGTAAAGTTAAGAATCTGTACCAGTCGCTAACGTTGACAATGATATGGACCCTTTGTACGTCCCCACTGGTGGGGCACACGTCTCTTGGTGCATCGCAGGAAGGTTATTCCATACTCCACCATGGGGGCCAAATCAGGGTTGGAGGAGGATTGTAAAACGGTTGCCATAACATGGCAGCCGGAACCAACGGCTAAACGTGCCTTGCAAAATACGGAAGCGCTCGGAAAAAGTCACTAGTGGTAGACACTGGATGGTCATCCAACCAGCAACTGACCGCACCTGAATCACTCGCTAACTATAAACACCGTCAATTCGTCATAATAAGTTATTCACTATACGGATAAACCTGCAGTATGGGGTCTAACGGTAAACTTTTGACTGTCCATATCAACAATTATCTATACCAATACCGAAGCTAATCCCACTTATATGTAATGAGAAAATTTTATATTTTATTTGCAAGTGGTTAAATTGTTTATAATTCTTTCACTTATTTTTAAAATAAGGCGACAAGGAAACTATATAGACGATTCAAATAGTGCTTTTGCGCAAAAAGTTCATAGGTTCAAAGCTATTATCTTTTGATAAATTCCAAGAAGACAAAATTAAGGCATACAGCTTACTTCACCTAACCTGAGATTAGGTGAGAACAACATTTAAACTGGATATGAAAAACTAAAAACAGAAAAAGATACTAGGCATTTCTGAGCTAAATCGATGCTAGACTAGAATTGGGTTCAATTACAAAATTAGCGTACACAGTATAAAGAAATTAGGCGTTGCAACAGCTGCTATGTGGTGGCACTGATGCTGTGTGGTGTCGGCCTAGAGAATAGCACCAACCCAATTTCTTCCCGCGGGTGTCGTAAAAGGCGACTAAGGGACTCAAACCGGAGGGTGGGCAGCAGCGCCCTCGCAGTATAATTCCACCAAACTGCGATCCCCAACCCGCATGCCCAGCGTGGGGATTATGTGCATTAGCCCCTAATGATGGCACAACCTTGCGCTCATTAGGGGAGGGCTATGTCCAGCAGTGGACTAATATAGCCTGAAGAAGAAGAAGAACAGCTGCTAGGCTTGTTTACTTATGTTCACAATATTATATCTCACGGTATGGAGCTATACAGGAGACATTGAAACTATCTTTATCTTAGACATATTACAGAGAAAATAAAGAAATATAACTAGACACGGATAGAGAAAATGTTTCCCAAAACCGGATTAGCCAATTTCCCTTGGGGGAATCACGCCTGAAAGTCAGTGTCCTCTACAAATTAAAGAAAAGAGAATCAGCTTTAAAACTCCGAGCGAAGTTAATAAGTCTTTCCTCTAATTAAAACCGGTGAAGTTGGTAATCCCGCAGGGCTTCCTCACCGAAAGTACTGCCCCAGAAGCGAACTTAGTTTTGTCTGTCTTCGTTACACTTATCACGCTGAGCTGTGTGCGATGGAGAGAAAGGAAGGAAACTGCTTTCGCAGTGATTTGACTGAATGGGAGTGCAGTCATCTCACCGTTAGGTGGCGCTATGTGCTCGTATTTTCATAAATTTACAAATTTCTAGTCATATTAAAATAATTAAATCATAAATAAATATTCATGGACATATTACACTGATCTCGCTAGCCCTATACTAAGTAAAACTTAATGACATGTGTTATAGGTGCTAACTCGACGATACATTTAATACAATAAATACATAGATAACATCCAAGACCCGAGACAAACTAGTAAAATTCGTTCCCTAGTTTGGCCCGGCCGCGGTTCGAACCTGAGACCTTTCGTTTTACAGTTAAGCAATTATTTAAAAAGAAGCGCTCGTGGCGTAGTCGAATCAAGTGAGGCTTCAATCTGTCTAGATATAGACACTATCAAATTTAATTTGCGATGACTCTGGAACTACTCTGGAATCACTCTGGAACTCCTGGACAGTCTGAAGTCAGTCGGGTAGTCTACAGCGCATTTGCTGAATGTTAAGTTAAGCGTCTTGCTCCGACCAAATTCTCCAGGGGCTTCTTCTTCTTTGTTCACTTTACTCCTCCGTGGAGTTTGGGGTTGACAAGGGCATTACATTTTATCATCATCATCATCATAATCATCATAGCCGGTGTTATTCCACTGTTGGATATTGGCCTCTCCCAAGATGCACCACTAAACTCGATCTTCGGCTCTTCTGTCCCAGTCACTGTCCACTGCTTTGCGAATGTCGTCGCTCCACCGCTTTATATTTCCGCTTACAGTCTCTGTTTATGGCTGAGAATGGTAGCTCTAGCCAAACCATTCTCTTCTCTTTCCTAGAGGCTTCAACCCCTATTTTGCCATCATGGTATAAATTACACTATTTTTTTTTTAATGCACTAACCCGTGCTAACTGGACTGGACAAATTTAAAAACCTATTTAGAGGCTAAAACTTTCACCCATGCCGGGATTCGAACCCGCAACCTCTGGCTATCCGTACCAGCGTTCTACCAATTGAGCCAATGGGCGACTCACGGCATCAGTGAAATTTCGAACCTCTTTACAATATTCTCTGTATTACGTACAGGCAGCGACATCTGACTTAAGCAAATTGCATTACTTACAGCCCCGACTACCTACTTTGCAGTTAGGTTTAACATCGGAACGATATCACTGTACCCACATCATTACACTATTTTTTTTTTTAATGCACTAACCCGTGCTAAGGAACAAATTTAAAAACCTATTTAGAGGCTAAAAATTTCACCCATGCCGGGATTCGAACCCGCAACCTCTGGCTATCCGTACCAGCGCTCTACCAATTGAGCCAATGGGCGACTCACGGCATCAGTGAAATTAATCAGTGTACGTAATACAGAGAATATTGTAAAGAGGTTCGAAATTTCACTGATGCCGTGAGTCGCCCATTGGCTCAATTGGTAGAGCGCTGGTACGGATAGCCAGAGGTTGCGGGTTCGAATCCCGGCATGGGTGAAATTTTTAGCCTCTAAATAGGTTTTTAAAAATGGTTTAAATTACTAGGAACTGATAGCTCGTAGGATCACAGTCGATGATGTACTTTCGTGCAAATTATAGGTATTTCCGATTTTGAAAACTGTGGTTCTTATTTTTCGCTTCTAAAATTAATTGAAGCCCAAATCAAAATTCTCAGAACAAACTCTGAAATTTACCTGTGTTCTGGAAAAAAATAAAATCAAAATAGAACTTACATTTTTGCACACCTACATCTAATTTGTGTTCACCTACAAAATGAAAGGCAGGCTTTTTACTAGGCTTCTTACTGTCTCGAAAAAGTTTAAATTTTCTTCCGAAAGCCAAATTAAGTTTCCCAAAGTAACCAGAAGTGCGTTGCTCGAATCGTTTAGGTCGCCCGTCTAGTCCAGTTCGCTTCGGGAGGCGCTAACTCGTTTACACTTTTGCTAACTTGTTTTCTACACCAGCTAGACCAAGCGAAAATAACCCTTGGAGGCTTGAAAATGCGAAGAAATATGGGGTAAATCACTTTGGCGCAGTCTCTGCCAAAAATGGGGACAAGACGGCAAGAATGATGCGGTTTTAAAATGACAATTAATAATTGGACGATATTGTGAAATTTTGTTAAGTAGATAAATATTATTTTTTGGAAGAAATGTATTTTTTTCCTAATTTCTTAATAGTACATACGTACATACATAATCTCACACCTGTATCCCAGAGGGGTAGGCAGAGACCAGGGACTACCACTTGCCACGATCCTGATAGATCAACTTTGCTTCATCAACGTTCATAAGTCGTTGCATGCACGCACGACGGTTCCGGGAATTTTTTATCTTTCCCTTTGCTAATACATTCCCTATTTGGTCCGCCTGGGACGTCCCTTACCAGCCCTTTCACTCACATTCGCAATATATATTTGTTTCGTCAATCTTTCTTCCTTCATCCTCTCCACATGTCCAAACCAACGCAACATTCCTTTCTTAATTCTAGTCACTACATCCTCTTTCAGTCCACAACGTTCCTTAATAGGATACCTAAATAAATATTATTTTTAGGGTTCCGTACCTCAAAAGGAAAAAACGGAACCCTTATAGGATCACTTTGTTGTCCGTCTGTCCGTCCGTCCGTCTGTCAAGACCCTTTTTCTCAGGAACGCGTGGAGGTATAAAGCTGAAATTTATATCAATTACTCAAGTCTACTGTCCCTTGAAGCTGTGAAAAAATCAAACTTCTAAGCCAACGCAATCAAAAGATACAGCCGTTTATGCCGCAAATTTTCGACACTTGCAAGGGAATCAAAACCTACAGGGTGCTTCCCGTAAACTCAGAATCTTGAAATTTGGTACGAAGCAACGTCTTATAGCATAGATAAAGGAAAAATTACGAAAACCATAAATTTTTAGTTACATCTCATAATATATATTTTTTTTAATAATTTTAAATTTACTACCCATTTCCTCATAAACGCGTAGAGGTATTAAATTGAAATTCATACCAAATACTCAGGTCTATAATACAGGTTTGTACGGAACCCTCGGTGCGCGAGTCTGACTCGCACTTGGCCGGTTTTTTTTTATAAGAATATAGGCACTTAATAATATACCTCTTCCACTCACTACAATCACTTGTCTTGGTCCAAATTAGGATATTCTAATACAATATAGAACATTATGAATAGAAACATGGAAATACTCCCAGACATCTGCAATAATCAAAATTTTACAATATTTCACAAAGTATACGTATAAAGTCCATAATAGCGCTGAATCAAGTCAAATTAACTCCGTTACATTTCAACCCAGGGCATCATGGCCCCAGCTATTTTAATAGTACTAAGATAAAAGAAGTCATAATTATAGTTTTTTCACTGGCTGTACAAAAAAATGTTTCATACAGAAGGGTAGTTGTTGAGAGGGAAAAGGTTTCTGTCGGTCACATTTTCTACTGTAACGTTCTATTACAGCCTGAAGATGGCGCAGTACCGATAAAGTTACATTTAAAGTTTCATAGTTTTACATTGCAAACGTTCGGCGAGGTCGCCAGACTTAAAATTCCGTACTACGCCATCTACTGGTCACAGTAAAAAAGACTGTAGAACAAGTGACAGATTGAAACCTCCCCACTCTCAGTGAACTAGTTGCGGACAACGAAAATTGTACATAATTTGATTCGGCTTTAATTCGAGCGCGCGGTGGGCACCGGTGCCTGGGCGAGGCGGGCAAGAAATGGAATGAAAATTGCTCCTTGCTTGATTAATTAGACGTTTCGACTTCCCATTTGTGACAGAACTGTGGTTGACTATCCATTACTAGAATGGATTTATCGTAAAGAAAGTTATTATGGGCGGCGCATAATTCTAGTTTAATAACTCTTCTTCTCCTGTGTGAATTCTAGGCTTAGTTGAGCAAAAGTATGTATTTCAGCATGAAGAGGAAATTTTGATAATAGATAATAGAAATGTCTAGCATATGACATTGGCCGCTACGTAATGAGATGATTTATAAGGCGTCCAGTGGCATCTTCACTCACACTACATGGATGAAGGGATCGCTCGGACGCTGCAATGCCTTGGATATTGCTTAAAATGCAGTAGGCTTGCCTAGCACCTATACCATGCTGAAAACATCGTGAGGAAACCCGCGGCTTGGCATGTGTCGGCAGTACATGCCAAGCCGCGGGATTCCTCACGATGTTTTCCTTCACAGTTAGCGTATGGTATGGCGACTACGAATATGTGGGAAATACTGATGACTTTATAAATGATGTAAGCCCTTGGCAGTAGACCAATTCCACAGCAAGTAAATCATAGTTATTAAATAAATATTTTATATGTAGCAACCGAATCACTGCAATCCTCAGTGTTAGTTATGTCATATTTTAAGTTTGTACAGATGATGAGATTGCATATTAGTAAATATATCATACATTCTATAACTGACAAAAACTTAATCTGCAGGTTCGCTAAAGGTCATTCGAATGGTGGCGTGGTGGCCGGGTCATCTATCTCCCTCCAAAATGGTTGAGACTGATGATGGCTGACCTCTGCGTTATGCTCGTGAACGAGTGCTGTTCGTGTGTCTGGCCGCAGCACTTGTCATGTTTTCACGGCCTATGTAAAAAAATGTAATAATGCCTTAGCATTTAAAGTTATTAATGGCAATCATGGAATCTTATGCGTATAGGTGGTATCTAATGTATTAGATTTAAGAGGACTTGAGAAAAGATGGTCAGAGTGGAGTTTTTTTACCCGCTGCCTTTTTCTCCACTACATTACGGCCCGAAGGCGGCGGCTTTCACTTTCATGTTACATTGTACTTTGACATTCAGCAAACAGAATGTAAATTCTTTACGTTGAAATAAATTGAATTGAATACTAAGACAGAACTGGTTTTATTTTACAGAAAAAATCGCATTTCAGAGCAATGCTTTTACTGAGAGCCAGCTTCGAGTAATACTTTCACGTCTCACTATTTAGCGACTACAGTTCCTAGTTTCGAGGTTTTGTAGCCGCACCGCCATGTTTTCAACTTTAACGGTAATGGTTCGAAATTGCAAACGTCTTTCAGTTAATTCGTTCACGCACGTGACGCCCGACTGGAGGTACTTCCAGTGGAATTAATGCTTCTAGTAGGTATTGTTCTAAAAATGCTGAAGACGTGTAAGGCGCTCTTACACGTCTAAAATAATGTCTTCTCGTCATCCATACCGCAATGTTTGAAAACGAAAGTTTTCAATCAGTGCGTCTTACCTGTGATGACCTACGGAGCAGAGACATGGACACTCACGAAAGGGCTGGTCCACCAGTTCAAAGTCGCTCAGCGAGCTATGGAGAGAGCTATGCTCCCTCTGAAGGATAGGATTCGTAACGACTGCATCCGACAGAGAACCAAAGTTATCAACATAGCTCAGAGAATCAGCAAGCTGAAGTGGCAGTGGGCTGGGATACATTTCTTTCGCATAATTTTTTCTTCGTAATTTTCTTTGTCATAATGAATGTCACATATTTTGTTTTTTCATAATGATACTTTTGCGTAAACGTTCTTTGGCATAATAAGTCTTAAGAATAATGGTCTCACTATTTTTATTTTTAATGCATTAACCCGTGCTAAGGAACAAATTTAAAAACCTATTTAGAGGCTAAAAATTTCACCCATGCCGGGATTCGAACCCGCAACCTCTGGCTATCCGTACCAGCGCTCTACCAATTGAGCCAATGGGCGACTCACGGCATCAGTGAAATTTCGAACCTCTTTACAATATTCTCTGTATTACGTACAGGCAGCGACATCTGACTTAAGCAAATTGCATTACTTACAGCCCCGACTACCTACTTTGCAGTTAGGTTTAACATCGGAACGATATCACTGTACCCACATGATTACACTATTTTTATTTTTAATGCACTAACCCGTGCTATGGAACAAATTTAAAAACCTATTTAGAGGCTAAAAATTTCACCCATGCCGGGATTCGAACCCGCAACCTCTGGCTATCCGTGCCAGTGCTCTACCAATTGAGCTCAATTGGTAGAGCGCTGGCACGGATAGCCAGAGGTTGCGGGTTCGAATCCCGGCATGGGTGAAATTTTTAGTCTCTAAATAGGTTTTTAAAATGTTTTTGTTTGTTTGTGTATTTCTTCCGTTTTTTTGGTGGCGTGGTCCCTTTTTCAGTTTTTTCCATTTCTATAATTTGATGTCTTATTTCTTGTGTTATTTTTCTAGCTAAGAAATAAAATACTAACATAAAAAATATAGGTGTGATGTAGCGCGTAGCGTAGCGGAGCGCGTAGGAGCGTGTTAGGTTGAACATGTAAGACCAAAAACAGACTCAACTTTGTTGGGTAGGTACATATTTGTAAAGTAAATAAGAGTAATTTTTATGTCGTTTGATGTTTACGCCGATGATCGTTATGCTATGCTGTCGCTTTTCTCAATCCATGCCTTAAAATATTATGATTTGTTATCCTTATGCCACTTTTATTTATGTTTGTCAAAATTATGCGAAAACAGTCATGCGTATAGTTCTTATGGTTAAATATAATTATGCGTGAAAACGTTATTCCTAATTAAATTATTACAAAAGTCGTTATGCGATCGAATATGGACCCCAGTGGGCTGGCCATATCTCGCGAAGAACCGACAACCGTTGGATTAAACATATTCTTGAGTGAAGACCGCGACTCGGCAAATGTAGTGTAGGACGCCCTCCGACCAGGTGGGATGACGATCTGCGCAAAACTGCCGGCAGATGCTGGATGCGGCAAGCTGAAGACAGGGCGCTATGGCGCTCTTTAGGGGAGGGATATGTCCAGCAGTGGACTACATAATATAGCCTGAAGAAGAACAAGATGACGTAAAATAGCGTCACAAGTCTTTTTCTGTAACGCATCTTTGGAAAAAGTTAACATCACAAATATTAACAAACATAGTAGCACTTTTTAGAACCTAACGTCCAGTTTTAGAAGTTCAGTGACGTACCGACAGTAGAATTATATACAGGGTGTCTCATTCAAATCGGTCAGTGTGGGAAAGTCTGAAACTATAAGACATACGAAGATCTGTTCTGAGGAACCATGTCACCGATTTTGATAACAAGAAAAACTGCACTCATACATTTTAAAAAACATCTGTACTCTTTTCGGGAATCGAACCCGGTTGTTTTGAAAAAAAAAAAAATCTACACTCTTTCTATTTAGATATCGATTGTGTAGGTCTTAAGCAGTAAATGTCTGTATGAAACATGATGTCTAAAATGAATAAAATGCATTGTTTTCACATACTTTAATTTATTTTAGTAGGTGCTCGAAGTGACCACCGACTTTTAATACAATATTCAACACGTTTAGGTAACGATCTTACGATTGTATTTTGTATGAAAACAATGCATTTTATTCATTTTAGACATCATGTTTCATGCAGACATTTACTGCTTAAGACCTACACAATCGATATCTAAATAGAAATAGTGTAGGTTTTTTTTTTCAAAACAACCGGGTTCGAATCCCGAACGGAGTACAGATGTTTTTTAAAATGTATGAATGCAGTTTTTCTAATTATTAAAATCGATGACATGTTTCCTCAGAACAGATCTTCGTATGTCTTATAGTTTCAGACTTTCCCATACTGACCGATCTGAATGAGACACCCTGTATATCGCGTCATTAATAAATACTGCCACATAAAATGTTTAAAATACGCAAATGTGTGGTGAGCGGTTCCTAGCAATGTCCATACTTGTTTAGCATCACCCGGGAACGAGCTTTGACTCTCAAAAATCACTTCAGAAACTAGGTACCAACTCAAAGAGCAACCCGAAAACTCATGAATTCATGACATCTTGCGACTAAATAACAGCGGAGTGAATAACGGGCGGGTTATTCAAATTGCATAATTGCACCCGGAAGGAGCCAGCTGAGTCTTCGCCTCGCGCCCCGAGCCCCGGGCTCCTAGACTGAGGGAAACAGAATACCCCTCGATTTCAACCCGGGCACGGGTGGCTTCCTGCATCGCAGGAATGTTACGCTATACTTCAACATGGGGGCCAAATCCGGGTTTGTGGCGGATTGTAAGACAGTGGCAGGCCTTACTGTCAGAACTTATCAAGCCGCCCATAAGGCCTATGACACGGCTTAACGACTATCCTTACATGTCAGCCGGCACCAACGGCTTAACGAAGCTCTCGGAAAAATGCCACGAGCGGTAGTTATGGAACGATTACACTATTTTTATTTTTAATGCACTTACCCCTCTTTTAGCCTCTAAATAGGTTTTTAAATAGGTTTTTAAGTTATGGAACGGTCACTCATCCTGCACTTGACCGCGCCTGTTGTTGCTTAACTCAAGTGATTGGTTCCGATCATTCGGTTCGATTAGGCCGCTCGTGTGTGTGTGTGTGTGTGTGTGTGTGTGTGTATGTATGTATGTATGTATGTATGTATGTATGTATGTATGTATGTATGTATGTATGTATGTATGTATGTATGTATGTATGTATGTATGTATGTATGTATGTATGTATGTATGTATGTATGTATGTATGTATGTATGTATGTATGTATGTATGTATGTATGTATGTATGTATGTATGTATGCATGCATGTATGCATGTATGTATGTATGTATGTATGCATGTAATTTGTCGTGTTTGCGTGAGTGTTATAGGCAATATAAAATTATTGACAAGTAGGACAGATCTTCTGTTAGTAGTTCCCCGTCTCCCATGCCCCTTTGACGTCACGACTATTTACTTAACTAACTCGGGGCAACTTCGCAGCGCAATCCGGTGAACCGATCCAGAGACAGCGCCCTTTGCGCCTGCAGATGATGCCATTCGGCTTAGAGTCTCTTAGATCGAATCTGCGCTTACAGTTTAATTCAAACTCAAAAGGTCTAGCTCTTAGCATAATTTGTGATAAATATACAAAAAAGAGTAAAGAGGTTCGAAATTTCACTGATGCCGGTGAGTCGCCCATTAGCTCAGTTGAAAGAGCGCTGGCACGAATAGCCAGAGGTCGCGGGTTCGAATCCCGGCATGGGTGGAATTTTTAGCCTCTAAATAAGGTTTTAAAATACAAAAGCTCATTGCTTTCGTATACTTTTATAAATGGAGTGTTTGTAAGCGGCTATCTGGCTCGCAAATGTAGCTGCTTACTGCTAAAATATACATCAGCTGCTTTTTTATTTGGCTTATAAACGTGCCATTGCGGGGCATAGGCCTTCTCTCAGGGAGAGAGATTGTGGGCTTAATTAACACGCGTGCCCACAGCGTCGATTGGCCATTTCTAGCGCTGAGGTGTTTGAACACTTCAGAAACTAGGGATTCCTTATGGTGATTTCTTTCACCGTTAGCGTGTGGTATTTCTCCTGTTACTTCACAAATGTACAAAACAAAGTCATTGGTTCGTGCCTGCACTGGGAAGCGAACCTGGGTCCGTTGTTCTACCCACTGGCTCTCATGTGACTGCTTACTGCTCATAAATTAAAATGATATCAAGCACTCCGGTGATATTTGCTGTGTATCGTATGCATTGTGTAGGAGAATTTTGAGCTTAATAAATTCAATTATAATAATGATAATAATTATTGAACTAAAATTTTCGTAAGCACAACACATTGTAGACCTTTAGTCCGGATCTACTTACCCGTAAGTAGATCCGGACTAAAAGTCTACAATGATAATAATTTATCGACAAAGTCACAGTTCTTAAGTACTTACAAAATTACAGTTTCAGTTAAGTCCCTGACACCTGAACTTGGGGACTCTGTAGCTTTATGTCCAATCAAATGTTCTCTATCAGATAGAGAACGCTTTATTATACAAACCGTTAGGCAGCCATCAGACCAGCTGAGGAAAACACTCTGGGTCTGTACCATTGTTTGCACTGTTTCTTCGGCGCTGCTGAATACACAGCTGTGATAGACCCTTATCGAGTGACACGCTTTGTTATGGGCGGGTACGGCTGGGTACATGCTCACGATGGTCACGACTAGTGACTTACAGACGTCACTTACTTATTCCGTCGGCTCAGCGACCCGAAGTGGGTCTCTTGGCCTCCGACACAAGAAGTAGCCACATTCTTTTTGTTGCACTAACGCGTTTTGTTCTGCTGTGTGGTGTCGGCCTAGAGAATAGCATCAACCCAATTCTTCCCGCGGGTGTCGTAAAAGGCGACTAAGGGACACAAACCGGGGGGTAGGCAGCAGCGCCCCCTGCAGTACGATTCCACCGAACCGCGATCCCCAACCCGCATGCCCAGCGTGGGGATTATATTTGAGCCACTGAACGTAGCAACCGCTATGTTAACACTTCAGACACTGGGGGTTTCCTAACGATGTTTTCCTTAAGTGTTAAGATAAGATAGGAACATTTTTTATTGTACACCAGAACACATCTTCTTCTTCTTCTTCAGGCTATATTATGCAGTCCACTGCTGCACATAGCCCTCCCCTAATGAGCGCCATAGCGCCCTGTCTTCAGCTTGCCGCATCCAGCATCTGCCGGCAGTTTTTCGCAGATCGTCATCCCAGCTGGTCGGAGAGCGTTCTACACTACGTTATATTGAGGACATATTATGAACATGTAAAGATACAAAGTACAAACAATCTCCGTTAAAACATCATTCGCTAAACGGTTCAGTGCGTTCTCATTTCCCCATGTCTATAACAGAGTTTTGGCATATTGTGACATCAAAAAAACAACCCACGTGAAGTCAAACATATAGTAAAGAAATGGCTGCTTACCCTTAATTACGATGATACTGAATCTCTGTTGGTTACACGCACATAGAGACCCAGTTTGTCAACGAATAAGCACACACATAGACGCACTCTCATCTTGAAACATGCACACACACACATACACACGCACACAAACACACACACGCACACAAACACATACACAATCATACATACATACATACATACATACATACATACATACATACATACATACATACATACATACATACATACATACATACATACATACATACATACATACATACATACATACATACATACATACATACATACATACATACATACATACACACATACATACATACATACATACATACATACATACATACATACATACATACATACATACATACATACATACATACATACATACATACATACACTCACACACACACAAACTACTACAGCTAAGTTTTTGTTTTATTACTTAAAGATTCTCGTGTTACTAATTTGCATGCTTAGTAACACAAATTTCCCGGTAACACATTTTTTCTTTTTTCATTTTATCTGTTTTGTCAGTAGCAATAGAGACTCTCTGAAACTTTTTTGTAAGCTAAACGTAGACGAGCGCCTGCGATACAAGATTTCCTAGTGCAGGGCTCAATGCTAATCATAATGTTGTTTTTCGTAATCTGAAATAAATGTTTTGTATTTGTACAATTAATGAATGGTAATGCCACTATAACTTTGCAAGTGTACATAACTTAGAAAACCAAGTCATAGGCGGCTTGCTTATACAATTTACATTGTTTATTGACTTTCTGCAAACAGAATGTAAATTTTTCTACGTTGAAATAAATTGATCGAGTGATTGATTGATAGGTCCGTGCCGGGATTCGAACCCAAGCCCTCCCGATTAAAAAGCCGGCGTCCTATCTCCGCTATTGCCATTTCGAGCGGAGTAGTAAGGAAAATTTAGAAAGAAAAGTCGATAAGTCTAAAACAAAAGTGGCTTTACACGACAAACTCCAACCGCCAAGTTTCAGGCAATGCGCATTTTACCCAGTAGAAAAGCTGGCGTGTGGCTAAGCGACCGAAGTTTGCGTGTCCCCTTCAGAATACTTCCGAATAGTTGTCGGGACGTGCGTGGAGACACTCCACTCAAAGGCACATTACGCTTTCGCGCCAATAACCTGCCTGCTCTCGCGTGGGCACCAAGGAAACGCCATTTGTATGTTAATTCGTCCGTGTACTAATATCGGCTTACATAGAGACATTTCTCGCCCCGGAAAACACGATAATTGTAACAACCGAGAGGGTGGGCCTGTTCGCTGCATGGCGCTGTCGCGCAATTTGAACGATGACGGTTAGAATTTGATTGTTACACTCTGTGAAATGATAATGGTAATAGCCCGGTACATTTTTCACTCGGCTTAAATAACCACAGCTTCTGTTGTGTATAGCTAGATACAATATATCTAAGGATACGCATGTTTATGTACAACAAAGTTCTATATCTAATAGAGAACATTTCATTGTATATAATACAGCTACAGGGGAACCTAGTTTAGGTGTCAGTGACTTAACTAGCTATGTAACAGAAACTTTAATTTTGTAAGTGCCCTCTGTCACTAGTCGTGACCATCGTGAGCATGTACCCAACTGCTCATAACAAAGTGTGTCACTCGATATTGATCAGTCGCAGGCATGTATTCAACAGCGCTTAAGAAACTGTGCAAACAGTGGAACAGAAACAGTCTGTTTTTCTCAGCTGATCTGAACAGATGGCTGCCTATCGGTATGTACAATAAAGTGTTCTCTATCTTTATCTATATAAATAAAATTCAAAGTACTGACTCACTCACTCATCAACGCCCAGCCCAAGCCGTTGGACCTAGGAAGCTAAAATTTTGCACAGAGGGTCTATATATAATGTAATCAAGGAATAAGACCGGAATTTTTCAAATTCAATCCCTAAGGGAGCGAAAAGGGATTCCAAAATTTGTATGGGAGGTATAAAAAATTTCGTCTAATTTTCTTGAAACTTAAAATAGATGTTCTTCAACATAATTGATTGAATACGTGTTTCGCCGTTTTTTCTAAATTCAACCCTTTACAACATTTGCAACATTTTATTCTCCTGACTGACTCACTCATCAACGCCCAGCCCAAGCCGTTGGACCTAGGAAGCTGAAATTTTGGACAGAGGGTCTTTATATAGTAAAAGCAAGGAATAAGACCGGATTTTTTGAAATTCAACCCCTATAGATAAAGTGTTTAGGTGTCAGTGACGGTTCTCTGCCTTTTCGCAGAAAAAAAATCGGCCTATTATGATTTGGCAACTAACGTTTCGAAGAATATTATTTAGCGGAATAATCATTTGCCAACTTTTCTTATAATTTTTTTTAATTTCCCAACCTCGCAGTTGCCAACTGTTTGTTTGGTTTGCTTTTAATAATGACGAATTTCAAAATGCCAACTTTTAAGTAGCATATGTTATACTTAGCGTAATATTCATTCAGTCGGCCGAATTTTTTTCTGCATAAAGGCAGAGAACCTTTCGTCTTACATGTTCAACCTAACACGCTCCTTCGCGCTCCGCTGCGCTACGCGCTTCGTCGCACCTATATTTTTGTTGTCGCAGATTGAGTCTCGTCGGCCACCCCTCTAGGCAATCGTAGTAATATTTTTCTTAAATAAAAATACATGTATACATTGTTTTTTTATCATTATATCAATGTACGAAAAAGGAACTGTTACACTGACGAAACGTTATTCATCTAATAGTTGTTTGGCCTAGTAAAAGAATTGACAAATAATGAATACCCAAAACGTTTTGTGTCATTATAATAATCAGCTTAACAATAATCCTACCAAATGAAACGTTGACATACAAAAAATTGTAAATCGTTTGTTGTCAAAGTGAAAAATATGTGAAACGTTGGTTGGCAAATGATAATCAGCGTAACAATTTTCTGCGAAAAGGCAGGATACCGTCAGTGACTTAAATAGCTGTGTAACAGGAACTGTAATTTTGTAAGTGCCTAAAGAACTGTAATTAACTTTGTCAATAAACTATTATCATTATTAACCAGATTATTTCAGAACTTTATTTAGCTCGATATTCTCTTAAACAATGCATAATGTATTGCTTATAGAAAAAATATTATTTTCAATGTCTATGGAAATCTTTTTCTTCTCTGTCTGAAGAATATAATTGCTTTTCACAGAAATTGACACTGTTCAATTTGTCACGCTAAGCAATTGTACGGTACGTAACAAATCACATTATACTACTAATGAGGTCTATATGAGCAAGTCCACGCTTGAAATGGAAACTGACGATGCAAATTCAGCTTTAGGTGTTTTAGAATAAGAGTGATCTGAGTTAAAAAGCTTCATAGGTTATAGTCGTATTGTACGCATGAACTAGGTACCATACACAATAGGCATGACGAAATATTTTTAAATCCTCTTCCATAAAGTGTGGAAATATTTATTGTTTTTAACAACCTATTTAGAGGCTAAAAATTCCACCCATGCCGGGACTCGAACCCGCGACCTCTGGCTAACAGTGCCAGCGCTCTCCAAACTCAGCCAATGGGCAACTACCGGCATCAGTGAAATTTCTAACCCCTTTACAATACGCTGTGTATTACTTACTGTATACGGTTTCAATCACATACTCTATTGATAATTCTAATTAAATGTATAGCTAATTAGGAGTACCTTTCCAATCAGCCAATTACTGAGTCTATTGAATCGTAAGTATTGATCAGCAACTATTGTATGAATATTATTTTAATTATTGTTGACGCAAATGTAATATAATTTAAATTAGCACACGCATTAACTGGAACAATACGTTGCTATCCTTTGTCTCAACCTGGTGTAAGACCTGAAAGTGGTGGCTGACTCCACCGGTCTTCTCCCACGTACCTAAGCCTTTCCCGAGAGACGCTTACTGTCCTCTGCCATCCTCATCCTGGGCCGACACTGATGGCTGGCCACTGCCAGCCATCAGTGTCGGCCCAGTGAGTTGTCAGGAGTCCAACGCTGCGTTTTTCAGTTTGTAGCCTTTACTCAAAAACTTTTGTACTATCAAAATCAATCCCTTGTATGGCGCCACTTGTGGGTCACGGTTCTCTTCCTACATCGCAAGAAGGTTAGGCTATACTCCAACACGGGGGCCAATTCCAAGTTGGTGGAGGATTGTATGACAGTGGCGGGCCTTACTGCCAGAAGTTATCAAGCCACCCATAACGCCTTTGACATGGCTTAACGTCTGTCATTACTTGATAGCCGGCACCAACGGCGTAATGTACCTTACGAAGCACGGAAGCGCTCGGAAAACATGCCACTAGCGGTAATCACAGGATGGTCAACCACCCCGCACCTGACCGCGCCTGTTGTTGCTTAAGCCACGTGACTGATTTCAATCACTCCAGCGGAGCGGAATCAGTTCCGCTAGGCCACGAGCGCTTTTGCACTAGATAAATTTTCAATTCCACATAAGATGGTCAGATATTATCTGAAATTGAAAATTTATATAATATAACTTGATAATCTTGTCTGGCGACACGCGTCTTCAATGTCTTTAATTTGATATCTTACTTGCCAATACATCCTCAAAACTTCCTTGACAATCTTGCGAAAATCTGCGTCTAAATCTGCGAAAATCAGTTAATTTCGACGTAGGCTTACTGAACTAGCGTTGTACCCGCATGTACCGGGATCATTAAAATGAATTACGCCTGCAGCTACATGGTACGAGGCTATACAAGGTTGTGTTTGGTGCCTGTACCATACGTCTGGGCAGAAATATAATATTATGCATGGAAGAACCATTTAAAGGCCTGTGCAGACTAGGGACTATCCCCCGGGTACTTTTTTGTCCGTCGATACAGATCTCTTGTATCGTAGATAAATTGTATCGAATAACGCACACGAAGGGCTCAAAGTACCCCATACAAAAAGTCAGCTGAAGTTACCGAGGACATCAAGGACTGGACAAAAAATCAGTGTTTTCTTTTAAAACGCCTTTTCATTTTCAACTTCGTGTAAATTACAACACAACGTAATCTCAAAATATTTGCTACCATAACGTACGCTTCACTCAGTTTCTGGGGAACAAATGACCGCACACCGTAGGCGTGGAGTCCGCGACAAGTACACGGAGGACGTTTTTTACGATTTAGGGACTTTTGTCCCTTAGGTACCAAAGTCTCTCGTCTGCGCAGGCTTTCAAAGAGATAGTTTAGCATGATACCGTTTACGGCACACGTAATTTTCAATTTCTTTTGCCATTAGTTTCCAAATACCCCATGTATTAGCAAACGAATAAAAGTACACGAAACGGGCGAGCATGCATGCAATGACATGCATGTCAGGATCGTGCCGAGTGGCAATCTCTAGTCTCTGGGTAACCTCTGAGATAAAAGCGTGGGATTATTATGTTTGGGTAGTATTTAAAAGTCGAAGACAGGAATCTTCTAAAGTCAGTAATTTTAGCATCCCTCGACCAATTATAATTATAGATAGATTGATAGCTAGAGAACACATTATTGTACATAAAAATCGAAATAACACAGATATTTCTTAACCTAACAGAGGGCGGCCTTATCACTAAAAGGATTATCTTCCAGACAACCTTTGAATGGACTGGACTAATACATTATGAGGTACTTATTCTTATCTTATCTTACTCTGAACCCGTACGTCTGGCTCACCCTGTGTTCAGGCGCTCACCTACCTTAACTTTAAAGTCTAGCTACAAGAAATAATACACTGAAGGTACTGTTTTTTTTAGCCCTATAAAGGGCACCCTCCGGAGGACTCGGGGGTGAATGAATGGTGGTGAATGCTCATGCATAACAGCACGGACCCGGCCGTGCTGCCAATGTGGGACTCACAAGAAGTGCGCCTACCCACTAAACACCACCTTGGGACTGGTTTTGGTCCTAAGGACCCCTAAACCCACAGCGGGAGCGACCCCTCTCGAGGCCGAGGAGGGCGCACAGCGGAGCTCCCTAGTAGGCGTGATCGTTGCAAAGACGAACCGTTTTATAAGACCGTTTTGTGTTCTGCGACGATAGGACCGTTATACGTTTCATTCTAAAGCAGTGCCAGCGTTTGTTCGTCGCGAGACCAGTCCTTTGATTGTTTGACGCGAATATGTGCTTTAGTGCTATATTAATAGAGTCTAGAACGTAATAAAATCATTGCGACGTCGTCGTCGGCTCCTTGCTCGTTCCGTTCGTTTTGGTCTGTGATACAATAAAGTAATCTTTATGTCTATGAGTATACTGTCGAATATCGTGTAAAACAACTTATTTTTTCCGATGTTTCGTGATTTTGTCTCGTTCGCACTCGTTTGACCGTCCTCTGCGCCTTGCTCGTTCGCATACAATGAAACCAGTTACGAACGAGGACCGTTTCGAGGACCTGTTTTCGTTACAGAAAAAACGGTAGCGTTTCGTCGTCGGAAAATCAGACAACGACCCACTCCTACTCCCTAGCGGAGCGTCCGCTTCGAAGAGTTTAAATTACAAAACTGCTATGAAAGAGCAGTGTCCCTGCTAGGGGCGACACTGGCAGGGCAGGGGGCCGGTATTGTTTTAATGTCGTAAAACCTTTATATATGAGTAAACAAAGTATTTACATTGCGCGATCTAGTATTTCTATACAACGCCATCTGTATTAACGAAAAGGGATAAATATGGATGCAACACCCTGGGTAACAATCAGTTAGCTTTCACCTCAATGGCTTGCTATTGACATGCTCAAATAGTTAGGCTTGAAAGAACTAAGGATTGGGTTAGCTTAGGTTAAGCAATGTAGAAGGTACAAACCCATGCTTCTGGCCTCATCGTGGTATGGATAGAACCTCACTTCTACAAGCCCATGTGTTGTTAGGGCCATTGTTCCTAATTTGTTCGGGCTCCACTAGTTTGAAAGGTCGACGGTCAATTCAATTACAGGAAGAGGAAGCGTCCTGTGACGGAGCTTTTAGACCGGGCTAGGAATAGCGAAAATTCATCGTGGGGAGACCTGAGCGTCCTTAATTATTGTATAAGCTTTGTTGCCAGATCGGTTCTTTGACAAACAGTCAAGAGGAAATTTTAGTGGTCTGGTCTATGAGAATATATTAAGCCTACTAGGGAGATGGTTTGTGGAAAAAAGGCTATAGCATATTTATTTTATTATTATTAATACTTTTATGACACTTAAAACGCCAACCGTGACGACAAAACTCGTGAGTAAACCCGGGGATTGGTTGGCTCCGCACGTATTGACTACTTTTTCCTGTGGACTAGGCCGACTAAGCTGTCAGGATGGTATAGGTGCTGGGCAAGCCTACACTATCTAAAACCATGTCCCTGGGACTGCAGCATCCGAGTGGTCCCTTCATCCATCTAGTGCGAATGAAGATGTCACTGGACGCTGTATAAATAATCTCATAACGTAGATGCAGAGGCAATTAATAAGTCTAAAATACGGCATACTTAATGCCTTAAGCAATTTATTTTATTGAGTCTGAGGTGAAGCGCTCGTGGCCTACGCGAACCGAGTGATTGGTATCAATCACTTGGTTAAGCAACAACAGGCGCGGTCAGGTACAGGATGGGTGAGCGTCCCGTGACTACCGCTAGTGGCATTTTTCCGAGCGCTTCCGTGCTTCGTAAGGCATGTTAAGCCGTTGGTGCCGGCTGTCATATAATGGCAGTGGTTAAGTCATGTCAGAGGCCTTATGGGCGGCTTGATAACTTCTGACAGTAAGGCCCGCCACTGTCTTACAATCCTCCACCAACCCGGACTTGGCCCCCGTGGTGGTGTATGGCCTAACCTTCCTGCGATGAAGGAAGAGACCCGTGCCCCAGCAGAGGGGACATACGAGGGTTGATAACGAGTCTGAGGTGTTCAAATAACTCGGCACTTAAAATTGCCAATCCGCGGTGGTCACCTGTGGTAAATAAGCCTATACCCTCTCTCTGAGAGAAGGTATAGGCCCTAAAGGGAGTCGTTTCTTCTCCACATAATCCATTGACTGTGAAATTAACGACTGTGACGTTTACTAAGTAAACTTTTATATTCATACAATGAATGGAAATATTTGAATAAAATTTAATAAGCCCTGTGCCCTGTGTAAATTTGTAAAACCCTGTCGCGAACTTTATTTACCCTCTACTGTACAATTGCTCAAAAAAAATCAGAGACACAATAAACTCCCATTCTAAACAATACGAAAGCACTCAGATCGTAACCCTGCAGTGATTCCTCCGTAAATAATGCGAGAGATATAGAACTATTACTCAGAAGACCAGCTTCAGCAATAGTCATGTCGAAAGATTTTTAAATAGATAGATAGATAGAATATTCTTTATTGTACACAGAAATTACAGTAACAGAACTTATATAAAAATATAGTACAAATGGCGGCCTTATTACTAAAAGCAATTTCTTCCAGGCAACCATAGACGGAGATCTTCTTCCATAACGTAGGGACACATTTATTATTTACAAAAAAAACTATATTTTAGTAATATACTAAAGTTTAACGAATGGTAAAGCCATACTTCTAAAATTATTTTTAATCTGTGGGAAAACTACTCGCAGTGTTTTGGCGTCGAATCTGACGTCACGGTCCCAAATTTATACTCATAGCACAGGCTAGTTAACCATCACAAACGAAAATAAACCTAGACTAAGGTAATCTAAATTTGTACAAATGTATGGTGGCCCCCAGTGGAAATGGAACCCATGACCTAGATCAACGAAGCAATCGTTTCTATAAAGTCCCCTGTTTCAAGATTTCTCATGTAGAATCACCAGCAAAACATCTTTTAGTACTTATATTCGTATTCTGGAGGTGTGGGCAGAACTTAGGATTGTATTGATTAATTTAAACTTATATCAATTATGAAAATAAAAATAAAATATCTGGCACGGATAGCCAAAGGTCGCGGGTTCGAATCTGAATTCGAATTCGAAATTCGAATTTTTAACCTCTAAATAGGTTTTTAAAATTATCCTTAGCACGGGTTAGTGCATTAAAAAGAACATAATGAAATATAAAATTTATTAATATAAAATTGCATGCATTACAAATGAAACTTGGAGAAGCGTAAAAAGTTTCCCAGGATCAAGCCAAATGAAAATTACCGGGGTATCCACCTTGCTAAAGTGATTTTAGGTAATATTTCCAAATGAAATTAATATTTTTTTCTCATTTGATACTGTTGGACTTATTTTCTTTTAGCAAGAACTGTGAACGGATTATTATTATTATTATTGATACCGAGAATCTTAGTATGTTTAAAACAAAACTGAAGCGTAGTCTTCTTGAGATGGCACCATATGACATTAATTTTATCCAGTTAATTAACAACAGACATGCACCTAATGTATTTTATTCTATTTTTATTTTAATTAATTTTATAATGAAACATTAACATGTTATTTTATTATTGTGAATAAAGTAATCCTAATCTAATCGAATCCATCTGAAAGGATGATGGGCGTTTTGGTCCTTATGTCCAATCAAGATGAGTCATATGTCGTTGGAAAGCTCTTTTCAAGTGAAAAAATAAATTCTATGAAGACGAATCCGTATGAATTGTCCATTTTGAAATATGCTCGTCGGAAAGTACCATTTTTTGCTCTAAATAGAAATTAGAAAAATTCATATCTCTGGTTTAACTCAACCGATGCTCATGATTTTTACGAAAATCACATCTATGCATACTCTGTCATAAATCATTAGAGCGAGACAGCGACATTGCGCTCTCTCTCCCACTCACGGTCACGGGTAACGCTGGAATTCGGTTTTGACCCCTCTCGCGCTCCGGGACACGGCGCGGGGGCAGGTATGTTAGGGTGAGGAACGCTTGGCCGCTTGCGCAGGTAGTCAGTCGTTTGCTGATATTGTGTTAAGTGCTACGTTATTACGCTCCTCATTGTTCACATCGACTTTGACCTTGGCATCATTTTGGACTCTGTTACCCGTTTTATTTGTTGACCGTGGCTTTATATTGGACTTGGGTGCTTAACGATTGGATTGTTTCGTTGCAATGGAACGTTACCGTAACTGTGTAATGTGCCGAAGAGGGCTATACCGAGGCAGATATCAAGTACGCGTTCTGTCGGAAGCCTTGACAAGAACACACGTGGAGCTAGTAACATTTATACGAGAAAACGCTGCTCTGGAGGTTTGTACCTATTGCACTTTTTTTTTCCACTCGATCCTCACTGAACCTTCGATATAAAAGGAAACCAATTGAAATCATGTGCAACTGCATCCCAGATCTATTCTAGTAGTAAATGAGGTAACGAAGACGTAAAAGTGAAAACCGATTGATAAGTGATTCTGGTCGCTTAAAGAACATTCAAGTGATTCCTTTTTCACTTTTACGTCTTCCACGATGTATTTACCACCAAAACAAGGCCTACACAAAACCACAACCAATTACTGTGGTTGCGGTTTTGTGTGGTTGTGTGTATGCCTTGTTTTCGTACACACAACTACAGAAAACCGCAACCAGATCTCTGAGAAATCTGTGAATCTGTGGCATATATTTGACGATTCGCACACCTTCTGACAGAAAAACAAATCCCTCCCACAAATGACCCCCAATGCGTTATTTTGTTAGGTATTTTTCGGAAACCAAAGTTGTTTTTCTTTTCCTTACATTTTCATATATCATTTTCAGGTCGTGTTTGACAACACCCGAAGAGTATGTTACCGATGCTGGCAAAGAGCCGAAAATGTGACTAGAGGTCATGCAAACCCTCAACCCGAGCCGGAGCCGCAAGAACAAGCAGAACCGCAAGAACAACTACAACCGCAAGAACAACTACAACCGCAAGAACAACTACAGTAGGATGTTATTGGGCATTCTGGACCAGCTTCCATTCGTTTGAGCTCACGACGCACCGCGCCGGTTGGCGCGGCTTGTCGTTCACTCAAACTCATTACATCTGTTCCAGAATACCCAATAATATTGATTGATTCTGAATTTTACTTGCGGCAGGAAATGAAATGATGTTAGTAACACAGATAAATACTGAAGTTTAATCGTGATGATCGCATTTCAGTAATGAGGACATCACTGGTAACATATTTCTCCAAAAATGAAATTTGTTAAACAACCTACATCACTAAATCTTGAGAATATTGATGTAGGATCTGAAAAAAATACATATCGTCACGGAAAGCTTTTACCAAACACCATCCGTTGTATAGTTTGCGGACCGTCTAACTGCGGAAAAACAAACTTAGTCCTTGGGTTACTTTTACATCCTAATGGTTTACATTTCCGTAACGTGTACGTTTATTCGAAAACGTTGTATCAACCAAAATACATATTTTTAGAGAAGGTAATGAATCTCGTTCCAGGAATACGTTATTATAAATATCGCGATAACAAAGAAGTCTTAAATCCAAGCTTAGCGTCTCAAAATTCTGTCATTATTTTCGACGATGTTGCCTGTGAAAATCAAAATAACATTCGTGATTACTTTGCCATGGGTAGACATAAAAATATAGACTGTTTTTATTTGAACCAAACTTATAGCAAAGTCCCAAAACAACTGGTTCGCGACAATGCAAATCTACTCATCATATTCAAACAGGATGATATTAACTTACGTCATATTTATGATGAACATGTGAACACTGATATGCCTTGGCATCAATTTCGCGAACTTTGTTCACAAGTTTGGAAAGATACATTTAGCTATTTAGTGATTAATAAAGACTGTCAAAGAAATAACGGATGCTACAGAATGAAATTCGACACCTTTATTACTTTCGACGAGTGAGATACATAAATGCCGTTTTTTTTAAATCAGAAGCCACTTTCTTATCTTCTTTATATGCGAGTAGTTGTAAAATAAGAAAAAATGTGTGATGAAAAATCAATTAAACAACAAATAATTAAGTCTGCTGAGGCTGTTAAAAAGAAGGTTCAAAACATGAAAAATACTAAAATGGATTCTGAGTTGGCATTAGAAACTATGTTCAAACCAGTAACAGATCCACTTAAACAGCTAACGAGAACCCCGTATCAAGAACAGTTAAGTAATGAAGATGTTGATTCGCTTGAACATTTAGCACGACAGTCTACACCTACGAAGAAACGAAAATTTTCTGAAATTAGCTCTTCAAGGGAATCACTCCAAGAGGTATCGAATGCTAGTAACAGCGATGATAACATAAGTGACTCTGAACTGAATCAAAGTCTTAGAAATAACATGAGTGACATATTTTTTGAAACAAATTCGGATGGTGCTTCAACACCAAATGCAAAGTCTTTATCGTCATGGTCTTTATCATCAGAAGTATTCAAAGATGTACCTTATGGAATTAGATTGGAAAATGGAAAACCTATGATAGGATCAGCACCGCTCTCCATAACTAATGATGCATTTGAAATAGCAGGTCATTCGTATGTCAAAACTAATGGACTCAGTGAATTACTTTACAAAAAAAATCCTGATCTAAACATTATCACTGAAGATGATAAAAGGAATTATAAATTTATACTAATAAGCACAAACGCTCATCGACGTAAATATGATCCCAATCAACCAATCAATAGCAACAGAGGATTTAAGTATTTACAAATTGTAAAACCCTTATTATGTTCCGCCAATGTTTCCAAAGGAAAGGGTTTATCATTGCTTAAAAAAGTTGATAACAAAGTAGATTACATTTTTTGGAATGATCCAAACGAATTAGTTGAAACATTGAAATTATTAATAGCTTCGAAAGATGCCGGTAATACTGGCTTAGATGATGAAATTGTATCAGTTTTAACAGAACTGAAAAAACGTGGTGTGATATAAAATGAATAAATACTTATGTAATCTATATTTTATTTTATTTCTACTCTAACCTTCACACTATTTACAAGATGAATATAGATAAATTTGGACATCATGTTCATAAAAGACTGCGTGTGTCAGATCCATTAAATTTGGTTCCTATAAACACAGGGCTAAGTAAAAATGAGTCAGGAGTTTACGACTTAAAACAATGTATATTGAGAGGATTACCGTTAGCTGTAGCAGCAGATGAAGCTGTTAGCAAGGAGTATGTAGAAAAAAACAATAAATTATATTGTAAAAAACAAGATTTCATTAATGAACTTAAAAGTATAAAAACTCAAATACAACTGCTACAGAAACAGTTAGATGAGAAGTGTTCAAAGGTAGAAGCGAGTAATATTATTAAAGATCATATAGTAGCACTCAGAGACTCATCGAAACCAGCATGAGCAAACAATCTGTTGTAAATGAAATCCATAAAGCAGCTAGAAGAAATTTCCCACGTCGTTCTGTTATTTTAAAAGGGATTGATGATTTATGGCAAGCCGATTTGATTGATATGCAAAACTATCAGAAGGTTAACAAAGGATTCAAATTTATTTTAGTAGTCATCGATGCTTTTTCTAAATACGCATGGATCGCTCCATTAAAGAATAAAACAAAAACTGAGGTGTCTCTAGCGTTTGATAAGGTTTTACAAGAAGGCCGATCACCTGCTAATTTACAAACCGACAAGGGTACCGAATTTCACAATGACGTTTTTCAGAAGCTTACGAACCGATGGAAAATAAATCATTATTCAACTTATTCAACAAAAAAAGCGTCTATAGTAGAAAGATTAATAAGAACTTTGAAGAGCAAGTTGTTTAAACATTTTAGCTTGTTTGGAAATTATAAGTGGATTGGAGAACCTTTATGTGATATAGTTAAGAGCTATAATAATACTTTGCATCGCACTACAAAACATATGCCGTCTGAAATAAACAAGTTAAATGAATCACTCGTTGCATGTAATATAAACAAATCACAACCTTCCTTACCTGCAAAGAAAATTAAATTTCGTGTTGGAGACTTTGTCCGTATCAGCAAGCACAAAGGAGATTTTCAAAAAGGATATACACCAAACTGGTCTACCGAATTATTCACTGTTGTAAAAGTAATAAAATCTATACCCACAACATATTACATACGAGATCAACATTGTATACCAATAAAAGGTTGTTTTTACGAACACGAACTGCAAAAAACTAGCTGTCCCAATATTTATTTAGTTGAGAAGGTAATTAAAAAAAAGGGAAACAAATATCTTGTTAAATGGCTCGGCTTAGGTCAAGAGGAAAATAGTTGGATTAATAAAAGTGCTATAATAAAGCATTGAAGTATATTACTACAGATTAGTTAACTTATTTTTCATTACATCGTTAGTTATGAAAGGGAAAGGACTTCTCAATACTTTAATCAATAATTTACCAATAGAGTTACACTTACCAGGCTACAACTACTGCGGTCCAGGTACTCGATTACAAGAACGTTTGCAAAGAGGCGATAAAGGCATAAACCCTTTGGACAGCGCTTGTATGCTGCACGACATAGCTTATTCAAAGTATTCAAGTTTAGAAGATCGGCATAAGGCTGACTTAGAGCTAAGAAAGATGGCAAAGCAACGATTAAAATCAGAAGATGCTAGCAGAGGTGAAAAAGTTGCATCATGGTTGGTGAATAAAGTAATGAAAGCAAAAATTAAATCGGGTGCTGGAATTAAATCATTCAAAACTTCTATGGCTAAATTAAAATCGCATCTGAAAAAAAAGAAACCTAAAAATATTCAAGATGCTATTCAGTTTGCATACTTAGCAGCAAAAAAAATATTTCATAAGAAAAATAATATGAAGCTGCCAAGAATTATTCCCATCCCTAAAACTGGAGGAATACTTCCACTCATTCCTATTTTTGCTGGTCTATCAGCATTGGGTTCTTTAGCTGGAGGTATTGGTGGAATAGCAAAAGCAGTTAATGATTACAAGTCAGCCCAAAAAAATCTTTCTGAATCCGTGCGTCACAATAAAATGATGGAATCGATCTCCTTAGGCAAAGGTTTATACATCAAACCATACAAGACAGGTAAGGGATTGTGCGTACATTCTTCAAAAAACTAGTTAAAAGGTTACCCAGACGAGCACTGAGTAATATAGATTTAATATATTATACTCGGGACATCCCATACTTTCGAGGTGTCTATATGAGAGACACTTTACCAAGCAAATCAAATAACATCGAGTGCGCTATCCTGAATCTAGATAATTCAATAAATCCGGGAACTCACTGGGTAGCCTACATTAAGATAAATAATTACAGCGTGTACTTTGATAGTTATGGTTTAAAACCACCTGTAGAATTAATCAAGTACTTAACAAAAAACACTAACGTTTATTATAGTTATATGAACTATCAACAAAACAACACCTATAATTGCGGTCATTTATGCATAAAATTTTTAAAAACATTCTGGTTGAAACATTTATATTAAGAAATCATAAACTATTCTCACCATTATTACGATGTCATTCACGCTATCAATAACCGGTTGTAAACCAGCTTTGTCAACATTTTATTCGCCGGCTCTGCAGCTTGATGGTGAATATGAATGTGGGCTGATCTTTTTTTCGACGTTTAATTCGATTCCTAACATAGAATGCTACAACAACAAATTTCATTATGGCGACAACGAAATGATTGAAATACCCGAAGGATCATACGAGCTATTAGATATAAATGACTTTTTAAAAACAAATTTAGTAGACTGTACGTTTAATTTGATATGTAACAATAACACTTTGAGCACAAAAATAATTTGTTCAAAAGATATTCATTTTGAGAAATCCGGTTCAATCGGAAGGATATTGGGTTTTGGAAATCAGACTCTTAAAGCTAATATATTACATGAGTCTCTCTTCCCTGTAAACATTCTACCAACAACCATCGTTCGAATAGAATGTGATATCGTGAGCGGATCGTACATAAATGGGAAGCCTAGCCATATAATTTACGAATTTGCACCTAATGTACCGCCAGGGTACAGGATTATAGAAATCCCAAAAAATTTGATATATTTCCCAGTAAATCAAAATACAGTTAGCGAGATTAATATAAGGATTTTGGATGCAAATAACAACCTTATAAATCTACGACAAGAAGAACTACAGTTATATTTACACCTAAGACGAAAATGATAGATTTCATAAATAAAACATTGGTACCCGAAACCAAAGATCTCAGTACAACACATCCACCGCAACAGAAACCACCTGCTAAAAAGAAAAAACTGACTAAGGAAAATAAACAATTTCTCAGATACTTAAAAGTCATAAAATGAATATCTTAAATATCTTGGATTCTTTCGCCTACGACAACAGCATTGAAAGCTACCAAATCCATTCGTATAAGCCCTACATTAATAGTTTTAACAAAAACGATGAAATACGCATTCCCATCAATCAACAAGACTTATACGTCTTACCGTCACAGAGTACACTATACATCGAAGGTTCTATCACAGTGCACCGTCCAAATGGCGATAAAAAAGAGAGAGTGAGTAATATTGAGTTGGTGAATAATGCAGCGCTTTTTCTTTTCCAAGACATTCGATATGAACTAAATGGCGTAGAAATTGATAGGATAAAAAATGCTGGGATCACAACTACTATTAAATCATTGCTCTCGATGAATGAAAATGAATCAAAAATGTCACGGCTATGGGGGTGGGACATTGATGGAATAAAAAATACTACTGGTAATTTTTCCGCCTGTATCCCATTGAATAAAGTTTTAGGTTTCGCTGAAGATTATAATAAAATAATAATGAACTGTAAACATGAGCTGGTTCTTTTGCGTAGTAATACAAACCTTAATTCTATTAAATTAACCACTAATGAAGTGTTAGATGACATAACCATTAACAAAATTGTATGGAGAGTACCGCATATAAAAGTATCTGATCGTGAAAGAGTTAACTTGCTGAGATGTTTGGAGAAAGATAGACCTATCAGTTTAGCATTTAGGAATTGGGATCTCTATGAATACCCTCTTTTACCACAGACTACAAAACATACTTGGTCTATAAAAACCACATCTCAATTAGAGAAACCACGTTATGTGATTATTGGTTTACAAACTAATCGGAAAAGTTTAGGTATGAAAGACATGTCTCACTTTGATCATTGTTATGTACGTGATGTCAAGGTTTTTTTAAATTCAACTTACTTTCCATATGAAAGTCTCAATATTAAGTTTACTGAAGAAAGGTATATGATATTATATGAGCAGTACGCTAGATTCCAACAGTCTTACTATGGACGTCGGTGTGAGCCGTTGTTAAATCTGAAGGATTTCAAAGATAAAGCACCATTATTTGTAATAGATTGCTGCAGGCAAAATGAGACCCTGAAGACAGGTCCCATTGATGTTAGAGTAGAAATAGAGAGTGATTTAGAAATACCAGATCAAACTTCTGCTTACTGCCTCATACTAAACGATTGTGTAATCGAATATAAACCACTTTCTAACATCGTTAAAAAAATAACATGAATTCTGAACATATTTTTGTAGATTTACAAGGATTTAGAGATTATAAAAATAATTTTATTATTAAAGAGTTTGCTCTCGCTACTAAAGAATTTACTATGGTCTACTTGGTAAAACCTCCTTATCCATTTTCTACTTTATCAGATAGCGAAAAAAAGCAAGTTGTTTGGTTGGAAAAGAATAGAGGAATTTATTGGCGTGAAGGTTTTATTGACTACCGCGAATTTCATAGGTTAATTTATAGTTTATTGAGGAATAAGAAAATTTTTGTAAAAGGTTTAGAAAAAATCATGTGGGTAAATAAACTTTGTGGTGATTGTTGTGTTATTAATATCGAGGAAAATCAATGTCCTAATATAAAATACCTGCATGATAAATATAGTGTATGCAATTTTACGTGTTTTTCTCACCACAAACAATGTGCGTTGAAAAATGTACTATGTGTCAAGAAATGGTTTTATGAAAATAATGTTATAGAATTTATTTAGAATAAGCAAGTATTTATGTAACTTTTTTATTGAAAGTAAGAAATAAATGTAAATGTATTTAAAAAAGAAAACATGTTTTATTTAATTAATTTTTAATTTAAAACGAAATTAATAACTATTGCACATATTTTTAGAAATGTTCTTAACTACGTTTTCCACCATGTCCATTATTTCGTCTACAGGATCTATCACAACATATTGGGCACTTAACACCGCACTTTCACTGTTTGTGTCCTTACACTCATTTAAGTCGAATACTTCTATTTTTATCAACCGATTTCCTCTTCTTGCCGCCTTGCTAACCACATATGATGTAGACGTGGAGTCCTTTGCAACCCGTTTCCTTGAAGTCTTACTTTTCCGCTTCCCCACGTCTGATGGAGCCGGGTTTCGTATTTCTTCGACATCACTATCGAACCCACTCAAAATATTTTGCGCGTAGTAGTAAGGGTCAGTCGGATCAGTCTCGCCTAAAATCTAAAAAAACTCGCCTCACTATTATCATACAGTGAATAAACTTGTTTAATAAATTTCTGTAATACGTCCCAGTGCGGTGTGTCCGTATCAGTCTGCAATTTTATTACCATCAACGCTTTTTTCCACCTCTCTTGAACGTTGGTACTTGCAGCATCGGTAGTGTTGTAGACCTTCAATTCTATATAGAATTCTCCTTCCGTCGTTGCTGTCCGACGAACGTGACCATTGGCGACCCGCGTCACTAGACTCGACCCCAGTTGGTGCTGCTCGGGAGTCGCTTTAGCGACCTTCTCTGCGTCTCGCAAAATCCCGAAAAGATCTCCCACCGTCTTTTTCTTTAAGGTGCTTGCAGACCTGTAAAAGTGAACAATATATTTTAAAACATAAGTACCTTCATAAACTTATACCTATATTCCGATTGGGTAGGCTATCTATAGGAGATACACATACATTGAACGAGTATGAAGTGGATGATAGTTTAATATGAAGGGTACATATCTACTTTTGATCTATCCCATATATGTCATTCTTAATAAGCAAATATCCCAAGTGATTCTTAATAAGCATATCTTACATGGAAAACAAAAATACTACGCGAAGCGGGTATCGAACCCACGACTAGTAAGATGCAAAGTAAACAGTCGACAGCATGTTAACCTTTACGAGTACATGCCTGCAATGTAATCAACGATTCAATGACTCAGCGGTGTGCTAGAGTCAAATGACGCGACAACGTAACAACGAATAATATAACGAGACTAATTCTATTCCAGTAAACTTTTCCCTGGATGTAAACATTTACCGTAACGATCAATGTTAAGCCGGGTCCGCTGCGCCATGTTACGCGTGTTACAAAAAATGTAACACGTTATTAAAACAAAAATGGGGAGTGGTATTAACACTTTACGTGTTACGTAACGTAACGTTATATAACAAGTACCTAACGTGTTATACCATGTCCCACTTTTATTATATTTAAGTGTTACGTTTTTTGTAACACGCGTAACATGGTGCAGCGGCCCCGGCTTTAGGCTATAGAAAATAAGGTTTAAGGGTCAAACCTATGGTTTGAATTATTAAGACGAATAAACAACTTTTAGTTATGAAACAAACAAATAAACAGTTGTTATCTCTTTCAATGTTCCAAGATTTTCATCAACAGCTTGATTACATCGAGGGAATCGTCATTTGAAACGATGTGTAAAGTGTACAATCATTTATAATAAACTATAGATGTATTGTATTCTTACCTAACTGTCTCCTCAACGTAGCTCGATGCTTTGCGTTTGGAGCTGGTTGGAGTCTTTTGCTTCTTACTCGACTGCACAGCAATAGGTACACCAGAGAATTCAAACTCGGAGTCAGACCTGAAATAATAATAACATAGTTTTATACCAGTCTTATACATTTAACCTAAACGATTTATACACCGTATTGTAATTACTATACTAGATAAATGTAGTGACTGGAACATATTTTTTAGACATAGTTCGGGACATAGTTTTCATATAGGGACTAATACGGTTTAGTCAGTGGAACACGTAAAAAAAAAAAAATTAGGATGTAAATAAATATACTTACTAACATTTTGATACCGATGGAGTGACTGGTAGCGAGGAAGTCGTAGATAATTACACCACACGGAGACTGTACTGAACAGCGTTATCACGTTATCGGAAGTGATGAGAATTTTAGATAAATCAGGGTGTTATAGGTTTATATCCTAAATGTGTATGTTGTTTTTTTATTACAAGTACTGTAATGAAGTAAATGCGAAAATCGCCTTTATTTATAGGTGTATGAATATAGGTGATTGTTGATAAAAGTAATACATATTACTTTTTAGTATCGAACACCCAAAATTTTTGCTTTGCCTTCAAAAGTAGGTACTTAACCAAATCATCTTGACCGGTAGCAAGGTCAAGCCTATATGTTATTCTCATAATGTCAGCACTATTTAATAGCTCAAGTTAATGTGGCTGGTTGCCATTGCAACATAATGTGACCAATATATCGATTATTGTAGGTAAGATGTTTCGCAATCAGAAGCTTGCAACGGATCCAATAACGTTAACGTAGCAAATTCGTAGGTTTCATACCTAGGTAGGAGTAAATAGTCCTAGATACACATGTTGCAATTTACTTTAGATTTTCTTGATCTTAATCAGATAATGTTCGAATTGGGTGAATATTTCACTATAGCAGAAGAAAATAAACTGTTATTTCCAGTTACCAGAAATCGGATGATGAGCTAAATAGGAAATTATAATTAATTCCTCTAGCTTATCCATAGAAAACATCGTATGATATCGATGAAATTACTATATAAATGTATTTCAGGATAAATAATACTTATCTAGGTATTCTTTATAAAGCATTTGGTAGACTCCACAATATTATGTGAAAGTCAAACATTAGGTATTAATGATACCTACAGCTAAATATTTTGATGCAACGAGTTTTTTCCGTGTGGATCTTAGACTAGAGTATAGCTAGTATAGTCAACCTTTGGTTATCTCTTATGTAGGTGATACATTAAAATATTATGACCCCTCTAAATTCTTTATTTATGGGTTATGTAAAATTTACTGTATTTATTTTACTGTATGTTACAGATAAATTTAGATAGAAAATGAACGAGAACTGATGTTAGAAAACTGTTGAAAAAATATAAAACTATCTGCATAGGTTCAGTTACGTATAATGGGATGAGAATAATATCTTCAAGTTTCAATTAAAAAAAGACAAAATGCTGTCGGTCGTATTTACAAAATCATGATTTCTTAAAATACTTTAACATCAAGTCTTAAAAAAATAATAACATGGAAAATGCTTTATTACCGGAATACCTTTAAGGAATGTTCAAAGGAACCAACTTTTATAAATAAAACTGTACTTTTTGACAACATATTTTTTCTTACACCGTGTATACTTCGTATCAAATTTATAACTCCTGCGTCAACAGCTAAAGGTTGACAATCCCTGCCAGCCACCTATCATATTCGCATTCGCGTTAACTAAAGTGACACGTTAGTAGGAAATAGATTTCCATTAATGAAAGTATACTTTTATGTGTCAGTGATATTATCATTAATTCACGATTTTACTTAAGTATACCCAAGGATTCAAGTAACTGTAGAAGTACATTTTTCCTACTGTGCAATGTTTTGTGTTTTCCGTAGTGAACGATAAACAGGAGACTTCAATCTGATCACTAACATTTTTGTGGGAAAAGTAAGGTATTCTTTGTGCCGACCATAAAATATGCCTAAAATACAAGTATTTCCTGGTTCTGCCAATCACCCAGTATTTGTGTCACATGAAAAGGATCACAAAATTTTGTTGTGTTGGAATCACCTTTTTTACAATGGGAGACGTCAATCTGACCATAAAATACAGTTAAGACGAAAATGTTTTGTGTCACTGTTGCGCAAGAAGGTTCATCACATGAAGTCAATCTGATCACAAAGTAATTTGTGGTGCTGAATCTTTCTAACAGTGGGAGCCGTCAATCTGACCACAAAATATGATTAAGTTGAAATTGTACTTTTATGTTATTGTATGAAGGGCCATCACGGGAAGTCAATCTGATAACAAAATTTGTGGTGTTGTACCTTGTTCATGTGGGAGACGTCAATCTGACTACAAAACAAACTGGGTTGAAAAAGCAAAGTTTTGTGTCACTGTTATGAAAAGTAGACACCAGTGGTGTTAAACTCATTCAGTGGGAGAAGCCAATCTGGTCACAAAACTATGACTGGGTAAATACAAGTATCACTTGGAATATTTCATGTCATTGTCTTAATGAGGAAACCTAACCGATACCGCAAATAATGTGTGCTGTTTTATCTAGTATATTACGAAACTGCACAAAACATAGCTAGTGGGTAAATACAATTCAGTTGAGCTTGGGGATCCTTTATTTAATTCAACTCAGTGACTATGCGGACCTATCTCCACCAAGATGATGGTGAGTTGCATTCACTCAAGCTTCCTAGTGTCATTCGTTTTCATTGATGGAATTTATCATAAACTGTGTAGGTTGCTCGTAAAATTATTGAAACTATAAATTAGAATCACTCGATGTTATTGGGTATTCTGGAATAGCTGTAATGAGTTTGAGAGAGCGACAAGCCGCGCCAACCGGCGCGGTGCGTCGTGAGCTCAAACGAATGGAAGCTGGTCCAGAATGCCCAATAACATCCTACTAACTACAACCGCAATTAGAAGAAATGCTTCATATTCCTGAATATATGAGAGCACCTAATACCGCGACGCATTGTATCTTTCATGGCTGCGCTAATGAAACCCGCCATCGAATTCCAAATGTTGTTAAAATCCACGTATTTTCTCAACATAAATTGTATATCCCCGACAGTGCCAGAGTATGTCACGATCACCTTAATGGGAATGATTGGGATGATTTGCCCCAACATTGCAACATTTCCCATGACTTTACGGCTGCCCACTTCAGGGATGTTTGTGACCTAATGCGAAATGCCTTAAACTCACCCAGATTACGTTTTAGCGACCGAGGCATGAATGAAGAAGAAATGCACTTTTGGACTGGATGTACTAATGATGAATTTAATGCCATCTTAGAGCAAAATCCATTATTAAGAAATAGAAGTGCAGATCCCAGAACCACTTTGGGCATTTTACTAACGAAACTACGCACAGGAGAACCCAACGCGAGACTTGCGACGTTGTTTAACATGTCTCGGAGAAAACTCGAACACCAGTTGGCCATCGCACGAGAGTGTCTTAGCACTGACTACGTTGTGCGACACTTGGGAGTGGATCACATGAATAGAGAAGATATATTGGACAGAAACTTGAGGATTCCAAAAGCACTGTATGGAAATGAAGACAACAATAAAGCCATTATTATTTGCGATGGTACGTATATTTATATATACAAGAGTTCAAACTTTTTGTTTCAGAGGCAATCCTACAGTTTACACAAGTTCCAAAACTTGTTGAAACAATTTTTAATCGTAACCACTGACGGATACATTATAGATGTTAAAGGACCATACGCTGCAACAAAAACTGATGCGCAGATAATGAGCGACTTAATGACTGACGAGGAAAATCCCCTTCATATATTGCTTCAGCCGAATGACGTATTTATTTTGGACCGCGGGTTCAGGGATAGTCTGCAGCATATAGAAGCATGTGGCTACGAATTTCACGTCCCCCCGACGAAGAACCGGGAAGAGTCGCAGCTCACGACTTCTCAAGCAAATGATTCCCGGCTGGTGACAATGTGCCGATGGGTAGTGGAAGTGGTTAACGGGCGTTTCAAAAGAGATTTCAAGCTGTTGCGCCAAAAATATTTTAATAACACAATGCCTAATATGTTCGGGGATTTTATGATTGCAGCAGCAATTACAAATCACTTCCACAGGCCTATTGTCGATAGCCAACACGCAGAAGCTTTTTTACAAAAAATTGTTGAAAGAAGGCAAACCCCAAACGTGTTATATGATTATGTAGAAGCAAAAAGATTAAACAACAGAAGAGCCAATTTCCAGAGATTGGAAGCAAATGACATTCAAGACTTTCCACGATTGAGGGAACAGGACGTGATTTTGCTGTCATTGGGGACATATCAGTTAAAACTGGCAAAATCATATTGCAGCGAGCACCTCAACAACGGCTTATATCTTATAGAAACTTATAGAGAAGCTGCTTTGGAGGATATCCATGAATATGGGATCCACGAAGATGCGTGGCTGTTGCGTGCACGCATACAGTCCCGACATGTACGATCAAAACAATATTTTTGCTATATATTATTAGACAGAAATAGTAGAAACATATTACAACATTATTGCACATGTTTGACAGGACGCCGCACGATAGGTTCCTGTGCGCATATTATATCTATTGTGTGGTATTTAGGATATGCTAGACATGAAGGCTTTACTGAACCAGCACTATTTTTAAATAACATTATCATGGATGAAACACATTAAACGATAAAACTTACTCTGAACTTGTTTTATTTACTTCGATAATAAACAAACAATGATAATATAATAATCAATGCTGATCATTTGTAATTAAAATCGATATACAATGTCGAAAAAATATCAAAAAGAATTAAAACAACAGAAAAAAAATTAAATAAAAAAAAACTTTTAACGTATGATTACTCAAATTGGACAGAAAATCGGGACTAGCGCTTCGATTATTCTTATTCTACAAAAAAATACCTTTCCAACGACGTATTACTCATTCCGATTGGTGCCAGGACCAGGTTCCATACATTTGTGCCCATCATCCTTTGTGTAGCATTACCTGGATGAATCATACAGCTATAATGGAGATGAGCGGTGTATTCAGTTAAGTGAAAACGACCGGTGGACTACAGTAGCTCCTGAGTGATGGCCAAAAACGGGTCGACAGTCGGTGGGCAGACCACCAGCCCAGTGAGCCACATTGTAAAAGCGACTAGAAACATTGGACGAGACTGACCGGATGAGTTGGCGTGAAAGAGAAGAAGCTTATGCTTAACAGAGAAGGATAGAGAAGAGTTTGGAACGTTTTATAACTTTTATAATTATAAATAAACTCTGGAACGACTTTATGTGTGGTTTTATTTGTAGAATTGTAGTAATATTAACAGAAAACTGGATAAAAACGGATAAACGGAGAAGCAGGTAAAAAGTCAGATCTGGTCAAAGGGTAAAGTAGTAGTGGTGAAAAATGAGTGAAATCGAAGAATGTGTGACGTACATAATTTAAATATTTGAAAATGATAGATGGAAAAAGAAATAAAAATGGTGTGAAGAGGTTTGCACCGTTACACTACCCGGGGGCAACCGGTAAAAAAATTTTTTTTTAAATATATTTATTTAAAAAATATATTTAAAAAAAATATTGTCAAGTTAAAAATTTAAATTTAAAATTTAAAGTCGAGAGTAAAGTCGATGATAAAAAAAAATTATCGAAATAATAAAATTTAAATTTAAAGTCATGAGTCAGGTCGATGAAGGTCGGGGACGTGGGATGGGTAAGTAAATATAGTTATTCTTAAATATTAAAATAAAATAAAAAAAATAAAAAAATAAAAAAATTTAAAGTGTGTGGGTGATATTTACAATGAATATTTACATTAGGCAGTTCCACTTTTATTCATCATCTATCATTCATCCCTAGCATGCATCATCTAGCATTGTCTTCATCTAAAGTGAAGGTGAAGACGTTCATTCAGTATAGACAAAATCTATTTTTATTAATTAGATTTATCCAGAAACTGGCCTAAATTAGTAATAGGCTTATTTAGCCAGTTACCACCCGCTGGTATTCGGTAGTGGTAAGGCTTATTTATTGAGTCACAATCCGCTCTATGAAAGTTATTTACATTTTAACAATATTTATAATATTGGGTACATAGTACCCGACGGGGTAGAATCCGTCGTAGAAATGCTCTCAAGAGCTATGGTGGGGTAAACACCGTAATGCGTTAGGTAAGTAACGATAAGTAAATTAATTGACCTAGGCTTATTTAACGTGTTGTCGCCGCACCTGATTGAATGTTTGGATTGTTATAAAAAAAATTGGTTAGCAAATGTCCTGGAGGATAGTGGTGTAAGTGTATAGTTAATAAATAAATAGATAAATAGTATGACGCAAATGTGTCCGAAAAGGTAATGTGGTGATTATATATACAGAAAATTAGAACTATAAAAAGGTGGCATTGGTAGGTTTTGTACAAGTTGTCAGTTAAATATTTAAAAAGAGTACGGATACTAATACAAAAAGAGGTTAAGAAATTATTTTAGTAATGAGGTAAGGATGGGGTGAGGGTGAGAGTTTTTATTTTATTGCCAAAGAGTTCCTTGTAGGTTTAACCTGTGGAGGTTTGTTTTTAGAATTTTGAAAAATTTTATGACAATGAATGGTGTCAGAATTACTGACGTCTAGAAATTTGGTTTGCAAAGATTTTGTAAATAATAATAATTTAAATTTTAATAATATAATATTGTTATCAATAGACTGTAGGAGTGCAGTTTCGCCTTACCTTCGAGTCGGCCTCGAAGACCTAGAGGGTAAAGCTAGGCTGTCTACGTGTAATTACCCAGGATACTCTCCTGAGGCAACGTAAGTTAGTAACCAGTCCCACCTGGAATTATAAATTCCAGGTTACCGAGGTCTATGGAACTGCTAGTGAGCAGCCTGTGGTTGTGTAACTGTCTGCTAAATGCGTGTAGAAGTTATTGATTGTATACTGTTGGTGTATACTAACTGTGGTATGTTTCGGTTAGGTGGGGTGCAGATAGATAGAATAGGACTTTTATTAGGGCCGAAAAAATTTGTTACTATGGGTGAATCTAGTTAGTGAAGAATGGTCAATGAGTAGTTATGATGAATTACCTTGTGGTCCAGAAGTCAAGTCGCACTTTTAAATTAATTTAATATTTTATTTATAAAACACTTAACAACACTTAACAAAAAAAAATCTTGCAGGGCTTCAGAACTGGAAGAGGTTGATGGGTAAAGTTGGGGGCGGCGGAGAAGTCCGACAGAACCCTTGAGCAAGGCTGGGGAGCTCCAAGGGATGCGTGTGATGAATGGGTCGTGGGTCGTGGGTATGAAGCAGCAGCAGCTCGACGATTGTGCACTCGTCGCAGTTATCACAATCGCACTCGCACTCGCAGCGTGGTCGCGGTGGGTAGTGCCGTCTCGGCGTATCAAGCTGTGGGGTGTTGCTGGGCTTCTTTATTAACGTTGGGCGCCAGTGGAACGTTTTATAACTTTTATAATTATAAATAAACTCTGGAACGACTTTATGTGTGGTTTTATTTGTAGAATTGTAGTAATATTAACAGAAAACTGGATAAAAACGGATAAACGGAGAAGCAGGTAAAAAGTCAGATCTGGTCAAAGGGTAAAGTAGTAGTGGTGAAAAATGAGTGAAATCGAAGAATGTGTGACGTACATAATTTAAATATTTGAAAATGATAGATGGAAAAAGAAATAAAAATGTTGTGAAGAGGTTTGCACCGTTACAAGTTTTTAGGTGGATTAAATAGATGTGGGCTGTGGGATGAACTGTGGGCGGTCCTTCTGCCAAACGCTACTCAGGGCGGGCGGTGGCGCGCGTCACGTACTTTGCACATGTTTTATGGCACCATTAGAGAGCCGCAGTTACACAGCTTCGCCGCACTGCATTTCGTGCAGTCTCGCCCCCGCCACTCTTGAAACACAAGAAAAGAAGTCAATAATGGGGTTAAACTTGTGCTTTAGTCCAAACAAAGTGTCCTCTTAATTTACTAACTTTTCAATCTTTTTCAGTCTTTCCAACTCATTCTCCACTAAACCTATTCTTTGTGTCAATACTTTTTGTTTACATGCATACATACATAATCACACGCCTGTATCCCAGAGGGGTAGGCAGAGACCAGGGACTGCCACTTGCCGCGGTCCTGACAGATCACCTTCGCTTCATCAACGTTCATAACTCGTTGCACGCATGGGCTGGTAAGAAACGTCCCAGTCGGACATACATCGACCAAATAGAAGTTTTATTAGCAAAAGGGATGATAAAAAGTACCCGGAAACGGCGCGCGTGCATGTAACGACATTTTGTTTATTTATTTTTAGGGTTCAGTACCTCAAAAGCAAATGAGGAACCCTTATAGGATCACTTTGTTCGTCCGTCCGTCTGTCTGCCAAAACCCTTTATACTGGAAACCCGTGAAAATATCGAGTTGAAATTAAACGCGTGTACTCAAATCTACAGTCCTCAAAACTACTTTACAATATACGTAGCAAGGCCTTGGTACGTAGTTACCTACGAATTTGTGCCGAATTTGTCGTTGCGTGAGTCCGACTCGCACTTGGCCGGTTTTTTTTTACAGATAAAGTTTATGTAACTTCACGTATATATCTGGGTGCGAAAGCGGAATGGTCACTTAGCTCTTCCGCTTAGATACGAGCCGTAATATACATCACACATAGTGGATACCGCATTTCAGTGGATATCTTTTACGTGACAGGGAAATTGGGCCACCCTAGGCGTGACAACAGTATCAAATTATACTATTTTAATTTTTAATGCACTAACCCGTGCTAAGGGCAAATTTAAAAACCTATTTAGAGGCTAAAAATTTCACCCATGCCGGGATTCGAACCCGCAACCTCTGGCTGTCCGTGCCAGTGCTCTACCAATTGAGCCAATGGGCGACTCACCGGCATCAGTGAAATTTCGAACCTCTTTACACTATTATCTGTATTACGTACAGGCAGCGACATCTGGCTTAAGCAAATTGCATCACTTACAGCCCCGACTACCTACTTTGCAGTTAGGTTTTACATCGGAACGATATCACTGTACCCACATGATTATACTATTTTTATTTATAATGCACTAACCCTGCTAAGGACAAGGGTAAGGATAAGCGTGGTAGAGCGCTGGCACGGATAGCCAGAGGTTGCGGGTTCGAATCCCGTTATGGGTGAAATTTTTAGCCTCTAAATAGGTTTTTAAGTATCAAATTATAAAGATTTAACAAAATGGGGGAAAAAATATATTAAAAGGATATAAAAAAGGGATTTAGCCTTATAAAAAATATTGATTTCCAATATTTTCAACTAGCTGACCCAGGGAACTTCGTACCGCCTAATAGTCGATTCTTTATTTTTTTTCATATTTCTCTCCGTAAGAACCATCCTCGTACTTCAAGGAATATTCTAAAAAAATAATTAGTGAAATCGGTTCGAGATTTGCGCTTACCAACACATTCAGCGATTCATTTTTATATTATAGATGATAAGATAAAAGATTATAGCTTTTAGCCATTTTGACTAAAACACAAATCACACCGCGTGACGTCACGCTTAGGTAAAACTTTGGCTGTGCAATAAACGTGTCCCCACATTATGGAAGAGTTTTTAAAAATCTTACGTCATGTACGACAAAGTCCAATAGATATTTCGTTTTCGCACACAGATATGTAATTTTAAAAACCTATTTAGAGGCTAAACATTCCACCCCGCGACATCTGGCTAATCGTACCAGCGCTCTCCCAACTAAGCCCATGGGCGACTCAGCGGCATCAGTGAAATTTCTCTGATTTGAGATTGAGTGAATAGGTTTTTAAAATTGGCCTTAGCATGGGTTTTTTTTTAATTAGCCATGTCTGTGTCCATTAATTAGCATAGGTTACTGCACAAAAAAATATATATATATATATATATATATAAATATATAAAGTAAAATTACTCAGCGCCTTGATTGAGTAATTTTACTTTATATATATATATATATATAAAGTAAAATTACTCAATCAAGGCGCTGTATGTGTAGCATTCAAATAGGGCTACAGTCTTGTCACACCCTGTAGATAGAGATATGCAATTCCGAAGTTATGCCACAGGCATTCCGTGCAGTCTTGGGAGGCAAGGAAAGAGTTTAATATTGAATATTAGAGTTTATCCTCGGTTTTAAATTCTATGAAATAGCGCCACCATGAAAGCTCGCTTAAGGGGTTAAGCTCTACTACGTTGCATTCCAGAATAATACCATCCTATTCTACTCTCAAAAAGTTAAAACCAAGTAGGTTTTATCGAAAGTAGCACAGAAACTGCGTCTTAGTGATTGTTACAAGTTAAACTAGGTGTCCATTTCAAAATCTAGATCATTTTGGAGAAAAAATGTGTATAAAACCTCCAATCTTAGTATTTTCCAAGTCCTTAACTATCGGCGTTTTCATAATAGGCCTGACAAGACTATCAAATAATTAAAGATTAAACGACGTTATGGGAAAGTTAATGTTAATAGGATTTAAAACACTGATTTAGTTTCATAAAAAAATTTTGATTAGCAATATTTTCAAAATATCTGTGGAATTTCCTTTTTTACGCGCAATAAAGTTTTCTCTATCTCTCTTTTTTTAATAAAATAAAAGATTATAGTACCACTTTCAGCCATATTGGCTGAAACAGCAAACACATCGCGTGAGGTCACGCTTGAGTAACATTGGTAAACTTCACCCGTGTTTTGTTTGACGTTTCTTTACCTAGGCGTGACGTCAGATTCAATGCCGTGACACTGCGAGCTGATTTCTCACAGATTTTCTTTTACAAAAATGGCTTTATCCTTCCTTAAACTTCAGTGTGTTCAGTTTATAAGTTTACGTTATATACGTTTTTGTAAATAATAAATTTGTTCCCACATTGCGGAAGGGGACTTAAAAATCTTTCGTCATTCTTATTATTATAAAATATAGAACTCATGCATTGTATATAAATCATATATCTTTAATTTATATATAAATAATAAATCTTTTAAAAGATCGATGCCAGATGTAACTGCCGTAACAATTAAGTTAAAGCACAGAAAACTTATAATAGTACTTTTACTAAGGTTTCATCATTTTTATAATTTTCAGCCTAAATGTAGGTATATCAACTCTTGTATGAGGACATACAAGGGTTGTTATCTAAAATACTATCTTAGGTCTAACTAAGAAGCCTTTCGATTAGCAAAAAAATTTACAGACTTATTTTCCTATAACCATCACAAGATTGCATCTCGTTTACATCGTTTCTCGGCTCTCGTTTAGGGCAGAGCCTGGAGGCTTTGTCGCGACAATTTCATTAACTACAGCCCTTATCTCAACCGCTTAAGAACCATTATAGCACGTTAAGTGCACCGATTATCGGCGTACGCGCAGACGAAGCGTTAATCGAGCAATTTCGCGCTCTATACGGAATATAATATTGCAAAGTTATGGGATAATTCGCGCCTCACTTGTTTATGGGCTGTGAATACGCTGCCCGTAATCGGCTGTTCCTGATCGTGTCCTCATTCCATCATCCCGATTGACTTTAATACCAAGTATGGTATAAAAAAACACCTCTGGATCATTGTAGATGGTCAGTTTATGATTAATTAATTTTTCAGCTTGCCTTGATATACAACGTTTTTAAAAACCTATTTAGAAGCTAAAAGTTCCACCCATGCCGGGTTTCGAACCCACGACCTCGGCTATCCGTGCCAGCGCTCATTCCAACTGAGCTAATGGGCGACTCACCGGCATCAGTGATATTTCGAACCTCTTTACAATATTCTCTGTATTACGTACATTTGCATCACTTGCGGCCCCGACTACCTACTTTGCAGTTAGGTTTTTACATGGGAATGACATGTACCCATATGTTTATACTCTTTAATAAACTAACCCGTGCTAAGGACAATTTTAAAAACATATGTTATTGATATACAACATTGATGCGGGGATTTTCAATAGGGATTAGCGGAATCACCCAAATCAGCCCAAGTGATTGTATGTTGAAAAATATGCTTTTGATTTGCAGTCTTGTACATTTACACTTATGAGCAAGTATTGTACATTTGTTACATTATCAGAGTTTTCAGCAAAGTTTTAAATTTATTGCTGACGCATGTTTTGAACACTAGACATAATCGTCGTCTAATTACGACAGTGTGCTTGTTAAAATACCTTTTAATATTAATCTACTGTTTAATATCAATTATAGCTTTCTGCACGGAGTGTGCTTACCACAGTTTTGTGTGTTACCTCTAATTTTTTTATAATTATCTTGAGGTATATCTTGTTATACTGTACCCCATAAAGGATGTTTTAAGTTTTGCAAGTTTAAACCGTGAAAATCACCAATAAGTTTATTTGTAAACATCATTATGCTGGCTACAAATTTAATGTTGTTGAAGTCTTTGGTATATTTTTTTTAACGTACATAATAACTATTTTATATCTCTATTGCACCTGTTAAGATTATATTCTTTTCAATGCACTAACCCAAACTAAGAACAACTTTTAAAACCAATTTTAGCCTCTATATAGGTTTTTTAAAATTGGGTGGAATTTTTAAGCCTCTAAGCCCCCGAATTTCCAAGCCGGTTTTTTTAAATCTGTTAAGATGTTAGTATATTAAAAAAAACTCTCTTAGCAGATCCCTACTACTTAGCTTGTAAATTATTCGGATCGCTCTTTTCTGCAAGATGAATATAGTCTCAATGTCCGTTGCCCGGCCCCACGCCGTTGGACATAATACTACGGAAGTAACTAAAATAAACAAGCCTTGTCCAGAAACTAAAATCTGGAATTAAGCTAATGATTCTAAAATCCTTCCAAAATCTGAGATTACACATAACAGATGTTCGCGACATACATTATCTTATCATACTTTTACTGTGGCAACATTGTCTTTCATTGTTATGTTGTCAGCATTGTAAATCCATTTCGCGATTTTCCGCACCCGCAAGGGGGTTTTCTGACTTTATATTTATAGCCTAAAAATAGTATAACTTGGTTTTAATCAATTATCAGCGATATATGATACAACTGTTGCTTATGTATACGACTATACGTTCAAAATCGTTCGTCCACCCATACGAACCCGTATCAGTCCCCTTCTCCAAGTTATGCCACATAGGACGTAACAAGCGACTCATAAAAAAGTCAGCGAAGTCAATTTCAGTCCACCCCTCGGCAAGTTATTTTGCAATCAGTCGAGTTACACCGGCCCCGTCCAACTACTCAAAGAAAGAGCGCAATCAAAAGAAAATTAGCGTGTACCACTCACCTCCGCCGGCCAAATGGAAAAAGTTCCGATCCGGCCGGCCGGCCGGCCCCGATTCAGTGTTGTCAGAAATTCTTCATCTTATAAAAAAAGTCGCCAGTATTCGACCGAAAGTAAACTCCCTTTTTTTTCAAATAGTGTTTCTCGTATTCCTTGAAAATTTAACAGTGCAAAGAGCGAAATATGGGCTCTGTAGTCACTGGATCTAGGGGTAAAATCAAGGAGAACACAATCTTACCTTAACCGTGGTTGTAAATTGAATACCCGAATAGTATTATTAATTTCTTATTCTCTAACATACAAATTAAGCGTTATTGTTAATTCACACGTGTGGCCTAATCTTGGCTGATGCACGGAAGCCCATGTTGCGACGCTACACCAGAATCAAGCTGAAATAAAAATCTAGCCGCTTTGTTACGCCAGTAGTTATTTTTAAACAAAGTTCACCATAATAAGGCTCAAATAAATAGTCTCCTGCTTAGTTTTAACGGGTGGGTAAAAGTTTAATTTTAGTCTAATCATTTGTCGGCTTAAATTGCGTAGACGGTCGCACACAGCACCATCTTCTGATATTGTTTTTCATTTGTTTATTGCAGCAAAATAATTAGATTATGCAACATTTTAAAGACTCTAAGACTAAAAGACTCACTCTACTAAAATATACACCTACATTGTGAAGTAAATGATTCATCTATCTATCTAAATAGAAAATCACTCAAGTGTCATGGCCAGTGTGTTTCTCTCCAATTTATCGATTAAATTCAATGCAATTACTATTAAATATTTAAAAACCTATTTAGAGTCCGACGATTTAAAAATCGAAGAAGAAGAAGTATATTTATTTACGAACACAATACTAAAAAACGAACATGGAAAATGATCTAAAACAACTTAAATCATCCACAGAAGTCCAACCGCCTTCCCAATCTGCTACACTTACTCATGCTGACATAGTCACTGAGGTACAGGAACGTCTGGTCAGAGATAAAAATATCGTAATAACAGGTATCCCAGAAATTAACTCGGAAAATATTGAAGAGAAACGCGAACACGATCGTGCCGAAGTGACCAAAATTGTAGCAACATCCTTCCCAGAACAAACGATCCCCAAGATAACAAAAATATTCCGGCTGGGCAAACATAATAGTGAGAGGCCGCGCCCCACAAAGGTATGATTTGAAAACTCGCATATAGCAAAATCTATGCTTAAAAATAAAACACAAGTCGAGAACATTAAAATCTATTCTGATCAAACACAGTACCAGAAAGAATTTATGAAGAACCTACGAGCAGATCTACAAAAACGAACTGAAAATGGAGAAAGCGACCTAACTATCAAATATGTTAAAGGTACTCCATAAATAATAAAACAGACGGCAAAAAACTACAAGCACCAGTAAATGAGGATCAATCAGAGACCACAAATAAAGTAACTTACAAAGTCGCCAGCACTTACGCAAACATACAATCAAATAAAAAATCATTAAAAATTTTATATGCAAATGCACGAAGTCTAGTTAAGCCCGGAAAAGTTGATGAACTGAGATGTATGATAGAATCACTTCCAAAAACACATGTTATAGTTATTGTCGAAACTTGGATTAAGAGTGACGATGAAGCAAAAAGATTGAAACTCCCTAACTATACACACTATTACAACTTTAGAAAACATACTATAGGGGGTGGAGTATCTATCTATGTAAATGATGATATGAAACATGAATTAATGGAAGAAAAGTGCGAAGATGACAATCACTATCTGTGGGTTTATATCGAGAAATTTTCACTTAATATTGGGGCAATTTATAAACCAGAAAGAACTAATAATAGTAAATTTCTTGAGACTTTTGGAGAGTACCTATCAAAAAGGCGAAGAGTTATTATTATTGGAGACCTAAATTATGACCTACTAACTAATGAGAAACCGGTCAAAGACTACAAAGACACTCTTAAAGAAAATGGGTACAAAATACTCAATAAAATAAGCAAGGAATATTGCACGCGCGAAACCGCAACTAGTAAAACAATCCTCGATCACGTCTCCACCAACTTAAATGAACATCCATGTCAATTAACCTTGATTGACTCATCTCTATCTGACCACAAGCAAATTTACCTTGAAGTTCTGAAGTACAAACCTGAACCACTGAAACGCGTTGAATACAAATCAATTGACTATCAAAATCTATACATAGACATACACGAACAAAATACACGACTGGAAGACTGACTACATGACTATTGAAAACACTATAAAAGAAGTAATAAACAAAAACAAAGTTACGAAAACAAAAATACTGAATCCACCAAAAAGCGAATGGATAAACAAAGACATTATAGCAGGAATCAACAGCAGAAACATACTATGGCAGGAGATTAAAGTAGTACCTGACGATAAACAGCTTGAAGAAGATTTTAAAAATGAAAGAAACTTAGTACTCAAAATGATCCAAAACGCCAAAAATCAATACTATTATGAATCTTTCAAAAAGTGTACGAGGAATCCTCGCAAAATGTGGCAGCTTATAAACTCCTTAGCACATAATAAAAATAAAATCGATACAGATCCCTCCAGATTAGACACCCCAGCTGGAATTTTAACTGATGCTATAGAAATATGCGAGTATTTTAATTCATTCTTTGCAAGTATTGGCTCAAAATTGGCACACGAAATTAGCATTAATAGACCTATAACTACGACAGCGAAATCTATTACCCCAAATATTATTAACCAAATATCTCTGTTTACTCCGACATGCAGCAGTGAAGTAGCCAAACTAATAGATAAAGTCAAGCCCCACACTAGCACAGGTATTGACGGAATAGGTTGTAAAGCACTTAAATGTATAAAAACCTGCATTGCTGAGCCATTGAGTAGAAGCATTAACCTATGTCTCCTCGAGGGCAACTTCCCCGACTCGCTAAAAGTTGCTAAGGTCAGACCAATTAACAAATCGGGTAAAAAGACGGATCCTGGAGACTACCGACCCATATCAGTACTGCCAACACTATCAAAAATTTTTGAAAGCATACTCTACAAGCGCTTAGAAAATCATCTTTCCTCTATTGATTTTTTATTTAAGAAGCAGTATGGATTTCGCCCCAAATCAAATACTCTCTCTGCTTCAATTGATCTGATAACATCAATAAAATTAAATATTGACAAAAGAAATATTGCTTTGGGAATATTCATTGATTTAAAGAAGGCCTTTGACACCGTTAGTCATGAATTGCTATTGTTGAAACTTAAAAGACGTAGGAATTACCGGTAGCGCTTTTAAAATTTTTGAGTCGTATCTAAGTAATCGATACCAAGTGGTTAAATTACAAGAACATCAAAGTGACCCGCAACTCGTAACATTCGGCGTCCCACAGGGATCAATATTAGGACCGCTCCTATTCTTAATATACATAAACAGCATCAAGGACATTGGCTTGACTGGCGACATAACGTTATATGCAGATGACACTTGCCTATTTTACTTTGGACCAGATATTAACTCTATAATAGAAATAGCTCAACGTGACTTAAATATCCTCCATGAATGGCTCCAAGAAAATCTTCTTACCATTAATACATCAAAAACCAAATATATAATCTTTGCGGCAAAAAATAAACCAATAGCATCACATAATCCATTAATTATCAATAAACAAAAAATTGAAAACTCTACTGAGGAAAAGTATCTAGGCCTAATTTTGGATAGTCGTCTAACATGGAGACCACACCTAGAAAAAATAAGGTCGAAATTATTATCCCTGGCAGGGGCTTTGCGTGGAATTGCTCGCTGTCTCCCAAAAAGGGTCCGTTACACAATCTATAATTCACTTGTTAAGCCTCACATAGAATACTTGATTGAAGTGTGGGGGTCAGCCGCAAAAACTAATGTAAAGCCCTTGCAAACTGCGCAAAATAAAATTATAAAAATTCTTTTTGGCTATAATTACCTTACTAAAACAACAAAAATCTACCAAGAAACTAAATTACTGAGTATAGCTCAAATTTACAAGTACAATCTATGCATACTGATACGGAAAATTTTGACCAAGGATATTCACACTCAAATAACCTTCTCCAAAAGGATACAACTACAGACTCGATTAACAAGACAAGCAAATAATATACACATACAGATGCAAAGAACGAATTATGGAAATAGCAGTATAGTGGCTGAAGGAGCCCGCATGTATAACAAATTACCAAAAGATATCAAGGAAGCCAAATCATTGCCTATCTACAAAGGATTACTGAGAAGCCACATTTTGAGGGATACTTCATTGTTGAAGCCTTAAGGCTCTCCACTATTTTTGTTTTTTTTTTTTCTTTTTTTGTTTTTAGTATGCACTCACACCTGCCTTCAACTTCTTGCTTGCTTTTAACTCTCAACAATGTGAACGCAACCTTATGTTCGTTTTTATTGCAAACTGTTATTATCAAACTAACAAAAAAAAATCATATGTACCCACTTTCTACTTACTTCCAAGAATTATACGCGAATTGCAACGGCGCGTTTTGCTTTATATAACATTTATTAATATACATAACTATTGTTTCTCAAGTAAGTGAATCAATGTATTCTTATTGAGAAATAAATTTCTTAAATCACAAATCACAAAAAACGAACATACCGAAACGGACTAATAACAATGAAATTAAACTGTTGACAAATTAGGTGACTACGGACACAGGTGTATCTAAAATTTTACATTTGGGTGGACTAAGCATAGAAACCATATATTCTGTAATGAATCTAACCAGCCTATATATAGAGCCCGCTGTTGGGCATATTCTTCTTGCATGTTTATCTAAGTTCAAAAATGACGCCAACCCATCCGTACCGAATAGTCCGGTCTGGTTTAGCTTTATTTAATGTAACATCACGACGGTTTTTTTTTTGATACAAATCGTCGTCACCGAATCGGGGCGCTGAACCAATTTGTCGGTCGTCGGAGACACGAGAGGAACGGGATTAATTAAAACAGACTTCAACTGTACTATAACGCGACCCGATTGTAATCTTCTCGGTGGAAAGCTCCATCCTCAACTCACCTTAGCTATTTTTTTAACAATTTTACAGGTTTGAGTACTTTATTTATAACTCGGGAGACAATTTTTGTGGACGGCAGGACTAAAGTATTAAGACATCGATATCAACCCTCGTAGTCCCTACTGCTGTTGTATGGGTCTCTTCCTGCATCGCAGAAAGGTTATGCCATACTCCACCACGAAGGCATAGTATAAGGGGCCAAGTCCGGGTTGGTGGAGGATTGTAAGATAGTGGCGGGTCTTACTGTCACAAGTTACCGAGCCGCCCATAAGGCCTCTGACATAGCTTAAAGACTGCCATTACATGACAGCTGGCACCAACGGGTTAACGTGCCTACGAAGCATGGAAGCGCTCGGAAAAAATGGCACTAGCGATAGTCACGGAATTGTAACCCATCCAGTACTTGACCCACCTGGCGTTGGTTAACCCAAGTGTTTGATTCTAATCGAATTTCATATTATTCAAGTATTTATTTATTGTAGACTTTTAGTCCGGATCTACTTACGGGTGTTGTTATATCGGAAGAGTCCGACCAGGTTTCGCTCCGATTCGCAGAGCCTAATCATGGAGAGCAGAGCCGGAGCTCGCGTCGTCGGTTGCTCGTCTCCCGATATAACAACCCGTACAATGTGTTGTGCTTACGAAAGTTTTAGTTAAAAAATATTTAATTTATTGCAATAAACTAAAACCGATCGTTGTAATTGAGCCTATTCTCTCTGAGAGAAGTTTTGTGCCCTTCAGTGGACTGTATGTAAGCTACACAAAAATATAGATGAATTATGTCCTGTTACATATGTATGATATGGCTAATAAGCTACGTATATCATCGGAATGGAAGTCACATAAAAGTCAAGAGACTCCATTCGATTGATCTGATGAGCGCGCTTTGTCCAAACCTTTGAGAAAGGTATTACAGTCAAGGAATCTCTTCAAATTAATTGGTAATCAGACACTTTAAAACTATTTAGAGAACTATTCAGTTGCTTGCTCGTTTCATTTTCAACCCATTATGTAGCCACCGAGGGGCACGGGTCTCTTCACTGAGGAAGGTATAGGCTCCACTACGGGGGCCAAGTCCGGATTGGTGGAGGCTTGCAAGACTAGTGGCTGGTCTTACTGTCAGAAGTTTTCAAGCCGCCCGAAGGCCTCTGACTTAGCAGCTAAGCAGCCGGCACCAACTGCTTAATGTGCCTTGCGAAGCAAGGAACCGCTTGGAAAAAATCCACTAGCGTTAGTCATAGACGGTCACTCATCCATGCACTGAACCCGCCCTATGTTTCTTAACCTTCATGATCGTTTAAGGTCACTTAAGCACCCGGGCTACGATTGATTCTTGCTCATTTGGATTTATGTAAAATTATTTTACTTGTGCTTAGAAGTCCACTTAGTTACCGCACTGTTGCACTGTTTTAAAAATCGTAGTCCACACCAAATTATAAGTAAATCCGTAACAAAATGGATTGAAAATATCGTAACAATTACGACACGTATTAATTATCATGACGTGGAGTTTATTATTATTATTTATTTATTTGTTTGTTTATTTACATTTGTAACTTGCAGCTGATGCCAAATCGCTACAAACTTAGTTATTTAATCACTTATATAAGGATTTGGATGTTTAGCAAATTATGAAATGTTAATTTTTTAATAGCTTTCGATGAGCACTTATTAATTTAAAAACCTATTTAGAGGCTAAAAATTTCACCCATGCCGGGATTCGAACCCGCAACCTCTGGCTATCCGTGCCAGCGCTCTACTAATTGAGCCAATGGGCGACTCACGGCATCAGTGAAATTTCGAACCTCTTTACACTATTCTCTGTATTACGTACAGGCAGCGACATCTGACTTAAGCAAATTGCATTACTTACAGCCCCGACTACCTACTTTGCAGTTAGGTTTTAACATCGGAACGATATCACTGTACCACATGATTATACTATTTTATTTTTAATGCACTAACCCGTGCTAAGGAACAAATTTAAAAACCTATTTAGAGGCTAAAAATTTCACCCATGCCGGGATTCGAATTAACACTTATTAATTTTTGGAGAAACAAAAACTATGTTTGTGAGGATTTGTTTTTTTGTCTAATTTATTTATTTGCCTCTGTGACCAACAGTCAAACTTTATTTTGGAGATGATTAAAATTATTTCTTACATTTACAACATTGTTTTCATGTATTACTCGAGTCCATAAGAAGGTTGTCTGGAAAAAAACACTTTTAGTGATAAGGCCGTCAGTTGCACTGTTAGGTTAAAAATATCTGTGTGAACTCTTTGTTTAATTACGTACAAATGGGAAACTTTGGTAACTTTGACTGTTTGTTAGTTTGTTTGTAGGGGTTATCTCCAAAAGTAATAGTTTTCCATGTCTTAATTATCATTTTTATATAACAAAAAAGTATAGACTGAAGCTATAAAATGCTACCCAGTAGTACTATACAACAATCCTGTAACAAAATTATGACAAATAATCTTTGACAGTAAAAAACTATTCCGCCCTAGTTTATATGTCTATTTCATGTGTTTATACTATTTTTATTTTTAATGCACTAACCCGTGCTAAGGACAACTTCAAAAACCTATTTAGAGGCTAAAAATTCCACCCATGCCGGGATTTGAACCCGCGACCTCTGGCTAAGAGCGCTGGCACGGATAGCCAGAGGTCGCGGGTTTGAATCCCGGCATGGGTAAATCTTTTAGCCTCTAAATAGGTTTTTGAAATATTTCATGTGTTTTTATCGCTTATAAAATTTTAAGAATTAATAAAATTATAGGCTACATATTATAATGTATAAAAAACTAATTTTGTGCTTTAACAACTTTCCTGTCCAAGATACAATTCAACTCCAATTCCTCACGTCCACAGTTAGATAGTTGTATGTCCGAAGATGGAATGAAAATGAGTCAAATCTGACTCATGAACTTGTTCCAATACACTTTTCTGATTTAAAAACCTATTTAGAGGCTAAAAATTTCACCCATGCCGGGATTCGAACCCGCAACCTCTGGCTATCCGTACCAGCGCTCTACCAATTGAGCCAATGGGCGACTCACGGCATCAGTGAAATTTCGAACACGGGTTAAATTTCGGGTTAGTGCATTAAAAATAAAAATAGTGTAAACACTTCTGAGTCATTACGACTTTTGGACAGGAAAGTTGTTAAATTAGTGAATATTAGCAGAATATTGTGTTTAAGCCCAGCAGAGCGTACATTTCACATGAAAACTAAATTATATCCTACATACATGATTTGCCAATGTAAGGCGGAGCATTGTGAACTATCAAATAAAAACTTCCCTTAGGCATAAACAAGCATTTTATACACCTATTTCTTCAAAAAATTAAAGAATTAATTCTTTCCTATTTCGAGCTTGCACAACATTTAACGGTCTAAGCGATAACCTGGACACTGATGTTGACGTCATTCACGACAGCGTTGCTTCAGTTCAGTTAGGCGTAGGTTTGCTGCGAACTTCTTTGGTAGCGAGTTGTATAGCAGGGCAAACACCGCTCTATTGCAAAAAAGTATATTCTGCATGGGACCTACGATTTATAATAAACTACCTAGACACTTAAGAGAACTTGACATGAACTTGTTTAAATATAAATTGAAAACAATGTTATTGGACAAATGCTATTACAATGTAACGGATTTCTTGACTGAAAAATAATAGCATAGATATAAGTCTGGCATAATTACTGACTTTTGTTAATTTTATTTTTTATCTTAAGTTTTCCTGACATTTTAAATTTTCATGTAATTGTGTATGTTAATTATGACATTTAAATATTTCGTTTTAGTGTAGTAACTTGTATTGACAAAATTGTTTTTTAAAATTAATGTATTGACAAAATTAATTTCTCTTTTAAACCTAAGACAATTTTAAGGCGCTCTCTCACAACGAAATTTGTACGTCTACAATGGTAAAGCATGCAGGACAAATGTATGACTATGTACCATCTTCATGAAAACTCGTGTTTGACAAATAAATATCGTTATCTTCATCTTGTCTACTGTATGATGGGCTTGGTTGCTTTGATTTGCTTATTATATATTTAGTTGACGTTAAGATTCGGCAGTCTAGGTTTATATAATTATTTGTTTTGAACACACGAACGTTGTACACACATGAACCTGTTACTTTCTATGTAGCTATAAGTGAAAACTTTTAAATGACTTTTTCCTGCTATATTGTACAATGTACTCTCCATTTTGTTCTATTAGTCGATGATTTTCCTAAAATCCAATAAATAAATAAATAAAAACGAAACCGACATAAAAACCCGGAAATGGATCACCACTTCCCTGGCCTTACCTACCCACTAGATATTATTATTATTTTATTCACCCTTCTTTTATCACAGGAATTGCCAATAGCGTCGTCAGATGACAAATCGGAGTCTGTCTGCTTTATTATTTATAGTCTTTATGACCTAATAAGATGGCAGATTAATATCGATAGTTCCGTAGCAGGAGAATGTCATTGTGAATGAATTAATGGAAATGAATGAGGTAGTATGTAGAGCTAAGATATTCTCGATATCGATATCAAACTTTGTATGCACCCACTGCTGGCACACGGGTCTTTTCCTGCATCTTAGGAAAGTTAGGCCATACTCCACCACGGGGGCCAAGTCCAGGTTGGTGGAGGATTATAAGGCAGTCGCGGACCTTAATGTCAGAAGTTATCAAGCCGCCCCTAAGGCCGCTGACATGGCTTAATGACCTTCATTGCATGACAGCCGGCACCAACGGCTTAGCGTGCCTTTAGAAGGACGGAAGCGGACGGTCACTCATCCTGCATCTGCTAAACTCAAGTGATTGATTCCAATCACTCGGTTCGACTAGGCCCCGAAATACACTAAGATATTAGTAGGTTCTAAGTAGTTGTATGAAAGAGGTTCATAAAAGGGCTTTTAAACGGTTTTAAACCCTTTTTCCTACCATGTAGCTGAAATGTATGTCATAAACTGTACATGTTTGTGATACATAACAAATCAGTGTGGTTTTCCTATTGTGAAACTTTATTGCCATATTTTCAAGAAATAACATCCTAAATGTAGCAAAGGGGATGGACATCCCAATAATTAGAAGCTGGGACTCTCAAACAAAGTATAAGTTTAGATTTTAATTTAAAATTTAACATTTTAAGCTCAAATTTAATAGGTATGACGAATTTTACTTTTATTAGCACTAACTTCTTCTTTAACCCTTAACCAGGCAATGTACTATACAGGACCACATTAAATTGAACCCTATCAACTTGAAATAAAGTCCAAACCGATGAAAAATTCATACTACCTACGCCTGGTTAAGGGTTAAAAACCTATTTAGAGGCTAAAAATTCTGCACTGCTATCCGTGCCAGCGCTCTTTCCAACTGAGCTAATGGGCGACTCACCGGCATCAGGAAAATTTCGAACCTCTTTACAATATTCTATGTTTACGTACTAAATTTCTTACTTACTTACTTACTTACTTAACTTCTTCTTGCAAATTATCTAATTTCACTGGCCACAAAGATTATTTGTAACCTTTATAAATGAAAAAAAAGATGGCAAACCTACCTTTTTGGTCATAAATGAGGTCAGCTCCATTCTTTTTCCCTCTACACATCGCTTATGAACCAGCCTGTACGTTGTATATCTATAGCCTATTTATGTTTCAGCTAAGGGTTTGATTCGCAATGGCCTCCGTATAATTCCGTGTTTAAGAGGGGCCCGCATAAAACGAGACAAACAGGACCGGAAGTGCGGCGTTCTCCCGCCGAATGGGAGATTTCTCTTCCGCCGGATGTGGCGTCGCCGGAAGTTTACTTAGCCGCCGCTGGGCCACCGCGCGTCACTTCCGGTATCGCTCACGGAGCGCCTAATGTCGGTGTAACGATTTGTTTTTAATTCAAGAAGAAAATAATACACTTAAGATAATAATAATATACTTAAGTACACACTTGTCCAGAAGTGCGATAGGTTAATTACGCGATCGTCAGCAGTAAGAAATCGTTAAACCCACAATGTTAGTTAAATCTTCGTCGGGTGTTTACAGACACCCGCCAAATGGGTACGTTAAGCCGTTGGTGCCGGTTGTCGTGTAATGGCAGTCGTTAAGCCATGTCAGAGGCCTTATGGGCGGCCTGGTAACTTCCGACAGTAAGGCTCGCCACTGTCTTACAATCTTCCACCAACCCGGACTTGGCCCCCGTGGTGGAGTATGGCCTAACCTTCCCGCGTTGCAGGAAGAGACCCGTGCCCCAGCAGTGGGGGCATACAAGAGTTGATATCGGGTGTTTTCGAATACCACAAGCTCAATAGTATTGTAGGGCACCATCCTTCTTTTAGAGAGAGAAAGAGAGAGAGTATTGAAATTATCACAACGTGTCCTCGAAAAAGCCTGTCTCTTACGTAAAGAACACATTGATCCTAGACTAGAAACTCTTAATTCAGCTGCTACAAGTGAAACAAACACAGACATTCTCTGTATAATGTAAAAAAAAGCAATTGCGAGAAACAATTGTTAAGGCATTGTTATTAGAGTCTCGAAAACATCAAAGTCCCCACTTATTAGGTTTCCAAAAAGGAATAACAAGTCTGCATGAAAGTTAATGAATAAAGTTCATTTTAAGTCCTCGAAGAATATTCGTTTGTACGCGAGCTCCTTTGTTCTTAAAAGTACTTAGCTCAAGTATTTTTATCCACCTTGATATTGTTAATGTACCGCAAAATACATATTGCAAAAAAACAGTGTGTTGCAAGTCGAAAACCAACTATTTTATGTAATACTATCTGGGCCTAGATTCTGCTAATGCATTGTAGTACAATGACCATTGCATGGACATGGCGATTTAATTTCGTTGCTGCTTAAAGTCTAGTATAAAGACTAAGTATCTGCCGTGTTACTATAAGGCTAGGCGCATGCTGGTACAGTTCAGTACAGGGCAGGCCAGTTGAGGCAGACATAGGCCCCCTCCGCATGCTGCGACGCAACTATTCGATCCATTCCTTGGCAATTCTCACCCATAATAACTCTTTCAATGTCTTTTTTTCATAGTCTGTATGATTTGTATACTACAAACAAGGTTCACAGCGTATTAATTCAATTAAGTGTTCTGTCATTGCAACGAATTGTTAGTAAACACGCCTCGACGTGCACGCGTCGCGCAGAAATCTGTGCCGGCACTCCAACGAGACGCAGAGCAGGGCTGATACATGTCTGCGTCGCACGTGCCTTCGCCGCAGCGTTAGTAGCTCAATGACGTTCATGCTTTACAAAATCTGCGCTACCCTGCGCTGCGCTGTGCTGCGTCGCCTGCGTCGCAGCATGCGCCTAGCTTAATACATTAACAGAATCGAGGCCCTAGTGTCCGCGACTTTGTCATTACCAGGATGTAGTTAGACCTTAGATTTCCGCACTTAGCCTCATAGTTGGGCCATTGTACTTAGCACCCGCTGAGGTATGTTAACCTTCACAGTTAGCGAGTGGTATTGCTACTGTAGGGGAATTTGTGAAGCAAATTGGTCCCCAGCGAAAGATGTAGGGTGATCCGGGGCCCCGGTGATGGATTGAGGCGCTGGTGATGGAGGTGCGCTGGCTAGGTTGGGTTTCTATTGAATTCTATATTCGGGATCATTTTTATATTCGGAGCAACTGTGCGCTTCACGGTCGGCCATAGAGAAGTTTGTTTTTATCCGATGTGTTAGAGTCTGCACCGAACGAACGTTTGGTTCGTGAACCCATACATCTTTTGCTATGTATAAAAAAGAAGACATGGAAAATGACAAAGAAGCAAATCCTTGTTTTGTGCTAGCTCACAAACGGACAAAATGTTAAAGTACGGAACAGCTACTATAATCGATCGAATCTCTCGTAGCCCCGGCTGCCTGCGTGTCTTAAACGATCACGAAGGTTAAGCAACACAGGGCGCATTCAGTGCATGGATGGGTAAACCGTCTATGACTAACGCTAGTGGCATTTTTCCGAGTGGTCCCGTGCTTTGCAAGGCGCGTTAAGCACTTGGTGCCGGCTGCCGTCGATAGATGGCAGTCGTTAAGTCAAGTCAGAGGCATTAGTGTGGATTGAAAACTTGTGACAGTAAGACCAGCCACTAGTATTGCAAGCCTCTACCAATCCGAACTTGGTCCCCGTGGTGGAGTATGGCCTATACCTTCCTCAGGGAAGAAACCTGTGCCCTTCGGGGACATAATATGTTTATGATGATTGCTACTATATCTTCACAAATATACGTAACTTAGAAAACAAAGTCTATGACTAACGCCCGGGTACGTATTGGTACGTACCGGGATTCCAGCCCATGACCTCCCGATTGAGAAGACGGCATTCTACGGTGGCTTCTATCCTGGCAGCTTAGTCGGTCTAGCCCGCAGGAAAGACTAGTCAATAAGTTCGGAGCCAACCGCGAATATAGTCACGGTGATTTTCCTTTACGATAGAGAGTGGTATTGCGACTGCAAATATATGTTAATAGCTATATATATTTTACGGGGAAGACTTGACTGCCCCATTCTACTGGAAAGTCTCCTAAGACTCAAGGTACCAAACCCTTTTTCACATGACATGAAGAAAAAGAAAAACATTTATTATAGAAACAGTGCACACGCCACAGTAACAAACTTAAAACATATTACTAAACATAATATACACAAAAACAAAAAAAAAGAAAAAAAAAACGAAAGGTCACGGCGTGTCACTTCTGCTATAAATGGCAATTGACTCAGGAATATGCCGATGGACAAACCTTCAGCGCTGATTTTCAGTCAGTGCCAGAGGAGGAGACTCCGGCCGCTTTTCAGCGAAGAAAAGACACGCACGTGCGCCCGTTGATAGTCTTCGCTAAACCGAACGAGTGCTCGACTGAACCAACTGAGCCAACCAAGCCGCGGATTTCCTCACGATATTTTCCTTCACGGTTAGCATGTGGTATTGAGACTAGAAATTAGCAAATATAGGTAAATTTGAAAATAAATAAATTTATTGGTACATGCCTGCACAGGGGTCAGACCTGGGTCTCTCGCTTAAGAGTTCATTTCATTTAACATAACATACCATTTACACACAGGCACATACATTGCTTCTAGCCCCACACTAGGATACCCTGTGTCGTGGGAACCAGAAACAACGACATCGTGAGTCGCCCATTGGCTCAATTGGTAGAGCGCTGGTACGGATAGCCAGAGATTGCGGGTTCGAATCCCGGCATGGGTGAAATTTTTAGCCTCTAAATAGGTTTTTAAACGACATCAAAAACATGTAAACATTCAAGACCTGGGTTTTTTTTGTTCCCTGTCGGGATTCGAACCCGGGACCTCCGGGATCGCGCTACCGCTACGCCACAGAGGTCGTCAATACTATACAATAAAATAAATAAAAATAATTATTATTAGTCTACACACTAGGCTACCACTGCAACCGTAGGTTTTTTTTATGTTGCCTATATACGGTCCACAGGCCTTCTCTCAGAGAGAGAGAGAGAGTATATGGGCTTAATTACCACGCTTGCCCACCGCGGATTGGCAATTTCAAGCGCTGATATATTTGTACGCCTCAGTCACTCAGGTTTCCTCACAAAGTTTTCCCTTACAGTTAGCAAGTGGTATTGTGACTAAAAATTCGCAAATGTACGTAACTTTGAAAATAAACAGTCATTGGTACATGCCTGCACTGGGGATCGAAACTGGGTGTCTCGCTTCAGAGTTCATTGTTCGACCCACTGGGTTACCATAGATGTCAAATAAATTAATAATAATATTTTCATTGCTACACCACTGGGTAGCTTATCTTTAATTGCACTTTCACAGCGCGATATTGACGCAACCCATTTCAATTCCAACCCTCTTAGAAACCACATTTCCTCTTCGGACTTAATTTCACGCTAAAAATACGCCGACAGTCCGCACCGCCGACGCCTTGACAGCCATACGCATGCACTCTACTCCGTTGCAATAAGGGTGACTTTGGAACGGAGAAGTGGAGGTTGATAGGGTGTCTAGTGTACCCGCCAGTCTATTCCGAAAGCTCTCGTGTGCGAGCGGCCGACAGTTATTGGCGTCGCACGGGTTGGTCCGCCATCTAGTGATAGTTTATTGCGTCAGTCGTAAAGAGGGTTAAAGAAAACGGAGAAGATTACGGAGAGCTCTGCTGGAAATATTTCCAACGAACAGACATCTATTCTATTCTAGATATTGTATGGAATCAGGCGTTACTTTGTAAAAATCCATAATACCAGTATAATGTGAAAATTACTTTGCTAAATTCCGCCAAAAATCCCACAAGCACCATGCGATTAGTTAATTATACGAGGCATCCTCAGGCTCACAAATGAGCCTGAGGATGCTCATTTGTGAGCCTGAGGATATCTTGTGTTAGAGGCGAAAGGCGCCGCGTATTTTTTCACACAAGTATTGGTGTCGGTGTTGGTGTGTTCGTGTCTTGCTTCTGCTTGAAAAAGTGGGAGGGAGGGCGGTGCATTATCTAAGTTCCGCATGGTTCTTGTGTGATTTTTGGCGGAATGGCGAAAAAAAAGTATAACTAAATGACTGGAGAATTGGAAAAATAAATTAATTTAGTAGAATCTTTTCTAAAAACCTATTTAGTAGAACCTATGAAAGTTTTGTTAAAAATAAGACTATGAATTATCCAACAACACTTATTAGAATATAACTGCACGTATAACTGCTATGGAACTTTTTAACATCACTAACGATGTAAAAAGAAAGTTTCTTTGAAACGGAAACGTGCTAAAAATGAACAACGTTATTAGTGCAATAACACTCCATGCACTAATTTCGCTTGGCGTAACAGGGCCCCAAGTCTGCTAAATGCGTTGTTGTTCTCAAAGAAAAACGGAAATGAAGAAGCATGCAATTTGAATTTGAAAAAGATGTTGCACGCTTGTTATGTTAGTTTTAGTCACGAGACGGTCACCTATCCAGCACCTGACACCGCCTTTTGTTGCTTTAGAAATTTATTGAAACAAACACATCCCAAGAAATAAAAGGCATGAACGTGAATTGCTAGTGAGGTTGCTATTATGGCCATATCTTTCAATTGCATCGACGTAGAACGTATTTTTTTACATCTTCCTTTTAAACAGTCCTTTGACAGTAATTTGATATTCATCTGTTTCAAGTAATTAAAATCGCTCAAATCAGTCATCGCGACCGGTCCTGAAGTCCTGATAAAAAGATCTTGATAGACGAACAGACGCACAAAAAAGTGATCCTATCATCATCATCATCATTCAGCCACAAGATGTCCACTGCTGAACACAGCCTCCTCCATGGATTTTCAAAAAGACCGGTTGGAAGCAGCTTGCATTCAGCGTCTTCCTGCCACTTGGATGAGATCTTCTGGCCATCTTGTGAACGACCGTCCAACGCTGCGATTAATCGCGTAGTAATTTATTGTTAAAATAGAAATGAGGTAAAATAGCAAAAAATTACTACGTGATTAAGCCCCAAAAATATTCTTATAAGATAAGATAAGAATATTCTATATTGTATACCGGAAAAATAATTACAGAAACGGCATATACAAAATATCAAATACAATTGGCGGCATCATTGCTAAAAGCAATTTCTTTCAGGCAACCTCAAATTGGAGAAATTCGCCGAGGAAAAATAGATACGGGTAGCCGGTGCAAATACATATATTAATAGACAAAAGTACGTATACGTACCTAATAATAAACTTCATACTTAGATACTCTAAATAAATATCTACATATACATACATAAATAGTCTCTTATAACAAGTGTGTTATATGAACAAGAAAAGGTTATATACCTACATATATATGTAAAGAGAAGTGAATGACTACTTACAGCAAAGTAATGACTGTGTTCAAGTCGCGAAAGTTCAAAATATGTTATATGGTCTCCATTTGAGAACTTTTCGGTCCCATCGGTCATCAGTTCTGCGTGCTTGTGCCCGCCCACTGCCACTTCCACTTACTTAGATATCCGATGGGCTATGTCTATGGCTATAAGAATCTCGACTTTATAATCGAGAAGGTAGGAAGGAAAGTAGGCGTGATTCAGAAGGTACGGGCACCTAAAACTTAGCACTCAAATGTACAAGCAAGATAAGATAAGAATATTCTTTATTGCACACCAGAGCACATATTCATTATAATCATCTCATCATTTACACAAAAGCACATACGTGCTTCTGGCCCCACACTAGGATACCCTGTGCCGTGGGAACCAGAAACAACGACATCACAAACATGTAAACATCCAAGACCAGGGGTATTTTTTTGTCCCCAGCCGGGGATCGAACCCGGGACCTCTTGCATGGTAGGCAGATGCGCTACCGCTGCGCCACAGAGGCCGAGATATTATAAAACATTTAAAGATACAAAGTACAATTTGCGGCATTATTGCTCGAAGCAACCTTACGACGGAAAGCAACGTACAATGATGCATTTGTTAGACTTGGGCCCCCGGACTGTGTCTTCCGGGCGCGACTGAACTTCGCACTTTATTAGTGGAAGTTAGTTTTTTCCTCTGTCCGGTGTTTAATGTCGCTTCTTGCTATAGAGGGAGGAATGTGACCTAGTTTTTAATATAATATGACATTGACATTGGTGGGTAAACCGTCTATGACTAACGCTAGTGGCATTTTTCCGAGCAGTTCCGTGCTTTGCAAGCCACGTCAAGCAGTTGGTGCCGGCTGCCGTCGATAGATGGCAGTCGTTAAGCCAAGTTAGAGGCCTTAGGGCGGCTTGAAAACTTCTGACAGAAACACCAGTCACTAGCCTTGCAAGTCTCCACCAATCCGGGCTTGGCCTCTGTGGTGGAGTATAGTATAGGGGATAAGAGACCCGTGCCCCTCGGTGGGGACATAATGGTTTGATGATGATAACATACATAGTTACATTATATTATACGGGTGTAATCGCGATTATTTATTAGGCCAAATTTAATTACCTTAATTCTCGTCGCCTACCCGTGACCACGGTGGCTGCAACGTTGCCGAAATGTCGGGAGTTACATTAACGTGACCTCGGGAATCGGGCCGAACGAACATTAGTAACTCGTTTGTTTTCTTAACGCGAATGGTTTTGAGCATTATAAGACAACGCTAATACAAAGCACTATTTTTAAGACAATATATGTTTGACGTGTTTAAGAGATAAATAAATAATAAATAAATACTTATTCATGGACATATTACACAGATCTCGTTATCCCTAAACAAAGTACGAGTACAACTGAATGACTTATATTATAGGTGCTAAGTCGACGTTAGATTTAATACTATAAATACATAGATAACATCCAAGACCCGAGACAAACTAGTAAAGTTCGTTTCCTAGTTTGACCCGGCCGGGGATCGAACCCGAGACCTTTGGTTTTACATTCAGCGTGCCAAACCGCTGCGCTACCGAGGCCGTCAACACAAGATGGTACGTCAAGACGAATTTGTTATTTACAAGTTTTTTAATATCGGTTTTCAATAGAGTTTTATTCCTTTTAATTAATTCGTGACTTCATTGCGACCATGTAGTTTTTAGATAATAAGTTCAGGGCTTGTCTCATAAATGATACTCACTTAGGGTACAGCAATTTCCAAGTAGCATGAAGTAGTAGAAATAAAGGGTACATTTGACAACAATCGAGCATCAGAATGAATTTCATACTTAGCTGTATTTCATTAGATTGAAATTGAATTTGATTAAGGTAGTTATTTTGTTCTATTGGGATTAAATTCTTGTATGTCCCCACTGCTGGGCACGGGTATCTTCCTGCATCGCAGGAAGGTTTGGCCATACTCCACTACGGGCGCCAAGTCCGGGTTGGTGGAGGCAGTATACATTATAGTATTTTAAAAACCTATTTAGCGCTCGTGGACTAGGCGAACCGAGTGATTGGAATCAATCACTTGGTTAAGCAACAACAGGCGCGGTCAGGTACGGGATGGGTGAGCGTCCCGTGACTACCGCTAGTGGCATTTTTCCGAGCGCTTCCGTGCTTCGCAAGGCACGTTAAGCCGTTGGTGCCGGCTGTCATATAATGGCAGTCGTTAAGCCATGTCAGAGGCCTTATGGGCGGCTTGATAACTTCTGACAGTGAGGCCCGGCCACTGTCTCACAATCCTCCACCAACCCGGACTTGGCCCCCGTGGTGGAGTATGGCCTAACCTTCCTGCGATGCAGGAAGAGACCCGTGCCCCAGCAGCGGGGACATATAAGGGTTGATTAAGATCGAAAAACCTATTTAGAGGCTAAAAATTCCACCCATGCCGGGATTCGAACCCATGACCTTTGGCTATCCGTGCCAGCGCTCTTTTCAACTGAGCTAATGGGCTCATTAGCCAGGAGGATAGCCAGAGGTTGCGGGTTCATATCCCGGCATGGGTGGAATTTTTAGCCTCTAAATAGGTTTTTAAAATTGTCCTTAGCACGGGTTAGTGCATTGAAAATAAGAATAGTATAATTATAGTATTTACATAAATTAGACTTCATAAAACGTGACAAATGTACTACGTACCTTTACTTAATCCACGGCTATAGTATACATAGCTATACACAGTATAGTTTTAAATGCAAAGTATAAAAAAAAAAACAATTTCAATAAATGAAGAGAGAACCTAAAAGACTATTTCCTCCAACCTCCATGTACATTTTTACATTTATCTAGGAAGTAATTATCTTTTAGAAGTTGCCCGGTACTCGCAGTGCAGCGGGAGCAATCGTTTTGTCCAACTTTTTTCATTATCTCCGTTAAACACCGTGATATTCGGCCCTCCGCGAGTTTTTCTCTCCATGCAGTTAGGCCTCGCAGTTTGATTCTACCCATTGTTAACCTCTGACTAGGAAAACGGGACGTGCAATAAGGAAGCGCTCGTGGCCTAGTCGAACCGAGTGATTGGAATCAATCACTTGAGTTAAGCAACAACATGTGCAGTCAGATCCCGTGATCGCTAGCGGCATTTTTCCGAGCGCATCCGTGCTTTGCAAGGCACGTTAAAAAGTTGGTGCCGGCTGTCATTGTGATGGCAGTCGTTAAGCCATATTTTTGAACTAATTTTGGATGAACTAATTTTAGTGCAGTATTTAACCTTCGTTCGGTGATCACAAAATGGCGGTCGAGATTTGTTTATGGCCTGGAATTACATATATTAATAATTCAATATACTCGTATATTGTTAACACATGGTACGGATTGTTTCCCAAATGAATAAAAAAAAATAAAAATCCTATAGCACAATAAATCAATCCAATAAATTCTACCTTTGTCTTTGTAATATAAACTAGGAAAAAATGTTCAACATGAGTTAGACCTGATAAGCTGATTTCACATTTTGGGCCGGAAATTTTCATTTCTATCTGAAGTTAGTTTTATGTTTAAATATCCGCACGTTTTTAGTGTTATTTGATGAAAAACCGTACGGTTTAAATTGCGTTCAGAAAATTCGTCTTAAATGTGTCGGGATCAAAAGGTTCGAGCTTTCTGGGTGTAATTTGACTTTTTTATCCCCCAAAGTCATTCGCTATATTAATTATGCTATGCTTATGACACAAGTTTGGTTTTAATAGGATTTTTCTCCAGTATAGCAGCAACTTTAATAGCTGCTGCAATGGAGAGACTTAAAAGTTTGTTTTTATTATAAGGAAACATGGCGTCAAGTCCCTTGTAAAATTTGCTAATAGTCAAGAAAACAATGGCGGAAATGGTGGGAGGAAATCGACGATTTCACGTGAACGAGAAATATTTCAGGGAAAGATAAAAAAACGTTTATTTGTGGCTAGCACATGTCAATTCTGCGCGCGTACTACAAAATCCAACATTCCTGCATTCCATCACCATAAATATAACGATCGACTAACAACAGTTGGACCAGCCGTCCCCAGGCATACGATCTGCCTGGCATGAAATTTCCCTTTACAGAGGAAGAGCACGATCACCCGCTCTTCCCTATATAGGTATTTAATGACGGCGCCTCACTTGGCCATTTGTGTTTGATTGTTTTGAAAATATTAACCGTCTATTGCCGGGTTTTTTGACGTGGAATTTTTTACTTCTAAATAGGTTTTTAAAAGAGATGTATTTCCATCAGTGGCCAAAAAATGCTTCTTCCTAGCGCGCTGATGGCTACCCAGGGTGCACCAGACGTACGGGTTTCTTCTTATTCTTCAGGATATATGTAAGTCCACTGCTGGACATAGCTCTCCCCTAATGAGCTCCGTAGCGCCCCGTCTTCAGCTTTCCCCATCCAGCATCTGCCGGCAGTATTTCGCAGGGTTTGCGTACGGGTTTTAGTGAGAAATAAATGCTGAAGAATAATTAGAAAGAAAGAGAGAGAGAGAGAGAGAGATAGAGAGAGAGAGAGAGGGAAATATTTTATTCACCGACATAACACTAAATACATAACAAAACGGTAACCAGTTGACAAAACACAACAAAACATGTATATACACATAAGATTACACTACATTACAAATCAGAGGAAAAAAACGCAAAAAAAAAAATATATGGGCGATAGACATTTTTAAATTAAACCCCTATAAGTCCCCACTGCTGGCGCACAGGTGTCTTCCTGCATCGCAGGAAGGTACTATACTCCACCACGGGGGAGAAGTTCGGATTGGTAGAGGATTGTAAGACTGACAGTAGGGCCCGCCACTGGCCCTACTGTCAGAAGTTATCGAGCAGGGGTTGGTGGAGGATTGTGAGACAGTGGCCGGGCCTCACTGTCAGAAGTTATCAAGCCGCCCATAAGGCCTCTGACATGACTTAACGGCTGCCATTACATGACAGCCGACACCAACGGCTTGACGTGCCTTGCGAAGCACGGAAGCGCTCGGAAAAATGCCACTAGCGGTAGTCGCGGGACGGTCACCCATCCTGAACCTGACTGAGTTTTACAGTAATAACGAGTATCTCACAAATATACATTCGTATGGAATCAGGTGTTATTTGCGGAAATCCATAAAAGCATTAAAATGTGAAAATGGCCTTGCTGAATTCCGCCAAAAGTCCCACAAGCACCATGCGGTTAGTTAATTCACCGCCCTCCCTCCCACTTCTTCACGCACAAGCAAGACACAAACACACCACCACCGACACCAATACTTGTGTGAGAAAATACGTGAAGATTTCGCCTCTAACACGAGGCATCCTCAGGCTCACAAGTGCAAGTGAAAGTTTCATTTGTTTAAATCCATATTGTAGTTAGTAGCCGTAAAAACTAAGCCTAAACTAGAGGTAAAGCTATACTAGCAGGCGCATAAATACATAATTTAATTTATTTTCGGGTTCAACTCATTTTTAAAACATGAGCAAGCGAGCTTTTATATAGCGAGTAATAAAAACACTTCAAAAATATTTTAGTCTCACAAAAATATGTGTTTTTCTTGTCTCGACTGAACGATTGTGTTGGTTCATGTAGGTGAGGCTTGAAGGAGGTCTATACACGAAGTAGATCAGTCAAATGGAAACACTGTAATTTACTCTATTTAGAAAGATAGATAGATAGATAGAGAACACTTTATTGCACATAAAAATGGAAATTACACAGATATTTCTTAACCTAAGAGTACAGACGGCGGCCTTATCACTAAAAGTGATCTCTGGCCTCTCTGGATCTGTGGCCTTGTAAGTACAAATTTACTTACAGAGCCATAACTCAGTTTTTATGTAGTGACAAACTTGGGAGATTTTGGCAAGAAACACTTGGAAAAGATTCATAGCCTATACGGCTAGTCGATCAATAGTGGCCAAGGTTCACCTGGTAAAGATTCAAAGATCTTGGCCAAGGCAAAGTCGTTCGGCAAAAACTGGCCTGAATTGGAAGCTGCCTGGAAATATCGTCAAAAGTGGACATTATGTAGTTAAGGTCCTACGCACTCGTAGAAGTAAAAAGCCTGAAGAAAAATGCAAGGGGTATCCCCCTCCATGTCAACGTCAAGGTTTGTGCTAAGCAATTTGTTGGGGCACATTTTTGTGCGTGCGCAGTAATTGTCGGTATTAATTCGGTGGCACCTCGCCGCACGCAAGCTTTCGAGCGTGGCGCGGTACAGAAGTATGGCTTATGCGTTCGTAACTTTAATATTTTGGCTATTAGCGACCTTTGGCTATCCGTGCCAGCGCTCTTTCCAATTTAGCTAATGGGCGACTCACCGGCATCAGTGAAATTTCGAACCTCTTTACACTATTCTCTGTATTATTTTTAGCCTCTAAATAGGTTTTTAAAATTGTCCTTAGCACGGGTTAGTGCATTAAAAATAATAATAGTATAATCATGTGGGAACAGTGATATCATTCCGATGTAAAAACCTAACTGCAAAGTAGGTAGTCGGGGCTGTAAGTGATGCAATTTACTTAAGCCAGATATCGCTGCCTGTACGTAATACAAAGAATAGTGTAAAGAGGTTCGAAATTTCACTGATGCCGGTGAGTCGCCCATTGGCTCAATTGGAAGAGCGCTGGCACGGATAGCCAGAGGTTGCAGGTTCGAATCCCGGCATGGGTGAAATTTTTAGCCTCTAAATAGGTTTTTAAATTTGTCCTTAGCACGGGTTAGTGCATTAAAAATAAAAATAGTATAATACTGTCGTGTATTTTTGTGGGTGCTGTTTACGGGGCGCGAGGCTACAAATATTACTAGATATTTTAGAATATCTTTCGTGCCGGCTGGGGACAAAAAAAAGCCCAGGTCTTGGATGTTTACATGTTTGTGATGTCGATGTTTCTGGTCCCAACGATACAGGGTATCCTATTGTGAGGAAAGAAGCAATGTATGGGCCTGTATGTACATGTTATGTCATGTTATTATTGTATGTTACTAAACACAAGCACTTGGTACTTGACACTTGGTACGCTGCACAGAAAAAGAACGCGAAAAAAAAACTAAAATTAAAAATACTTTTAAAAACCTATTTAGAGGCTAAAAATTCCACCCATGCCTCATGTTTCTAGCCTCATGTCCTTAGCACGGGTTAGTGCATTAAAAAGAATATAAATACTTTTAAGTTAATAATAAATATAAAGAATAATTTCAATACCTTTTTATATAAAGATATAATGTAGATTTTTGTACAAATCACAGTACCTTTTTTGATAAGTAATACGGTATAAAAATTATCCTACTAACATATTTCTTGTTGTTAACTTGTAATGAATGAATAAATATTGTGAGTCGAGCAACCGACGACGCGAGCTCCTTCTCTGCTCACCATGATTAAGCTCTGCGAATCGGAGCGAAACCTGGTCGGACTTTTCCGATATAACAACACCCGTAACAAGATCCGGGCTAAAAGTCTACAACAGATATAAGTCGACCACATAGGGGATTTAAGATAAAGATAAGATAATTATTTATTTGCACTTTTTGAAACACACACACTTTTCAAACAAACAAATAACAAAACAAAAGCTTAAAATAATACGTAAAAGTTATGCATGCATGACTTAAGACAACAAAAAAAAAAAAAAGGCATGAAAACCATTGTATGGCGTGTGTGTGATGCAGCAGTACAAAATGGCCGTATCTCAGCGTCATTATCTGCTCGGTAGAACAGATCGCTGATTTTCAGCTACAGCCTGGAGGATATGAACGGAACGTGTCTGTTGTCAGTTTTGTTAGTGAACGTATCGTTAATTTAGGGGCGTGGTTATCATAACCGTGATCTTCATAATCTTTTTCAATTCCATCGAATGAAATCAAACCTATTACAATAATTTTAATACAATTTAGTCAAATTCAATTCGCTTTAGCTAGATTTAGTTTATTTCAATTTTATTCATTAATTTAGATCAGTTCAGTTTTATTTTATTTAAATAACATTCAATTTGATTCAAGTTATTCAATTAAATTCAATTACATCAAAATAATTTTACGTTAATCCATTTTATTTCATTTCATTATTATTTCAATGATATTTTATTAATTAAATATCTACTACAACACAGAGTAAATTTTCCCACTCGAAATAAGACCGCTAGCCGAACCAAGTGCCAGAGGTGAAATCCCTAGCTTTTGTAGTTGAAGAAGTAAAGATTTTATACGTTTTTTGAAACATATCTTAGAATTACACTGCCTTATAGGAGGAGGAATGTTATTCCAGCACTTGGTTGCATGGTAGCGGAAACTGCCTGTAAACGCTGCACTCCGATGACGATGGGACTCGAGTGGTTGCCTTGCCGATCGAGGATGCCCTGTCGCACACTGAGAGAACTTGAGCTTGGAGAAAAGATGGTCAGGACACCTAGTGTTGACAATATCAAACATCAGTGACACTATATGCAGAAATCTGCGCGAAACCATATTTAGCATGGACGCGTTATTAAGGAACGGAGTTACGTGACTACGTGGTGGGATATTAAAACAGAATCTGCAGCAAGCGTTCTGTACGCGTTGTATTTGCTGTTGAGTTGTGCTCAAGAGTCTTGGACCATAGACCAAATCGGATTTAATAGCAAAGGGGAAATTTTTCCGGGCTAAAAGTCTACAAAATATTGAAAGCTTTACATTTTAAGTCCTTCTGGTGAATAATGTTTGGATGCGAGGGCTGAGTAAATTAAATGGCCTTTGAGAGCGCTCGCAGAATGAGGGGACTGAAAAATATGTAATTTTCCCGCGTCACATGAGGTGGTGAACATTCCCGGTCGAGATTTTAAAATGTGTAATTTTAATTTCTTGCCAGTTTAACCAAATAATTAGATATTGCCTGGTGTAATCTTGTGAAACAGGCGTGCGTGCATGACAATGACTATTTAATGTCGATGAAGCATAAGAGACAACCGTTGGAGTAAACGTGTCCTTGAGTGGAGACCGCGACTCGGCCAACGTAGTGTAGGACGCCCTCCGACCAGGTGGGTTGACTTATAACTATGTTATTACTAATTAAAACTGTTTTTATACGGATTTATGCTCGTTTATAAAATTTTTACAATTTTCCAACGTTTCGGCACTTTTACAGGTGCCGTGGTCTCGCGGATGACCGAGACCGAGATCGTCATCCGAGACCACGCCACCTGTAAAAGTGCCAAAACGTTGGAAAATTGTAAAAATGTAATAAACGAGCATAAACACGTATAAAAACAGTTTTAATTATGTCTAGTGCTCGTGTTAACCTTAGAAAATACTATGTTACTACTAAGTTTTTTTACTACTTTGGCTTGTTAAAACGGCTCCCGATTATTCGTTTATTGATGACCCCGGCTCAACTACAGATTTTGTACCGGACTTACATTGTGGTACTTACCAAATAAAGCAAGCAAATCATCGGACACCTAGCAAAAAAAAAACTCACTGACGTTCACGTTTAGCCAAATCGCCCATACAAAGTGGACAAAGTCCTTTTACTATCTACATTCGATTAGATAAATACGGGACAATTTGTATTTTTTCTTTCGAGACTGCACATGACCACCATAGTTTAGGCATCCCATAGTAATGGGACACCTTCCCCTTGTAGACTTAAGGTCTTATATAAAATAAAACGATTCCTTAAAACACGCGAAAAACGGTGATTACAATATTGTGGATATTTCACAAGGAAAATACATAACCACAGACTAAATGAACTGCCTCTAAGGAGTACTTGAGACAATCAAGTTTTTATAAATAAGAAAGTAAGACTTTATGTCGGTGGTAGTGGAGTGGTAGAACGACAGATTCTTAATCGGGAGGTCGGGAGAAGTTATAGTAGCAATTAGAATATTTTCAGGGCTTAATTGCGTAGTAATTTATTACTATTTTACCTCGACATTTCGACGACGTACAGTCATGAGTCAGAGCGAGCACCAGCCATCAGTCTTCTCGTGATCACGATGACTGTAACGTCGTCGAAACGTCGACGTAAAATAGCAATAAATTACTACGCGATTAAGCCCCGAAAATATTCTAATAATGAGTTCAAGTCGCGAAAGTCTAAAATGTGTTATAATAACAATACCACTCGCTAACAACGGTCAAAGAAAACGCTTAAAACTGCCAATTTGCGGCGAAAACGCATGGTAATCAGGCTCATACTATTTCTTTCTGAGAGAAGGCATATTCGCTGCAGTGGGACATCTATAGGCTAGTTAAAAAAAGAAAACATATTTTTAACAGATTTTTGTTTGATTACAACTGCGGTGTTCTCTTTTTAAAATCCGCAAACTTTTATTACATTTAATTCAGTGAGAACAAGGACGGGCTGACAATCAGCGCTGTGATGATGCATGCACTCACAGCACTAAGCTGAGCCCTATCCTTTCTATCACATAGTATCTTTTTTTTTTGTCATAGTGTTCGTATCTTCTCTAATCTGTGTGTGATAAATAAATATTTTTCAATTTCAATTTAAAAAAAAACCTCTTTAGGTCATTTGTCACGTCTGATTATTCCGGCAGTCAATCAATGATTACTAAATAATTACGTTAATTAGATACACCTTGTATAATGTGGACTGAGAATTCAACATGTGGAATATCGGATGGCGTAATTACTTAATTCACCTATATCGATGTTAAAGGAAGTTTTATTAATATGAATTCCAATTCCGGCTCTATGATTTTTGAGCTTATTACCCAGAGTTGCTTAAATTCGTCTGTTGGAGCGGCCCAAAAAGTAATTTAAATAATTATTTTCCTTTATTTAGAAAATTAGTATAAGTAATGTTATACGCAGTGGGAAATAGTAGTTTAATAAACAAGTATTTCCCATCTATAGGTCGCTGGTTCATATCCGGCTCGAAGGACCACAAATTGCATATTAAAGTAAATTAAATGCAAGTGTAAAATAGAGGAAAACTTTAATATAAATAAAACAAAACAGGGACAGATTCGTATGTAGCGGGGTATAAAACGGAAGTGAAGACAATCCTTGCCATAACTAAAAAATATTAAAATGTTACCAGCTATCAGTACAACATAAATCCTTTATGTTTATTAAACAATACTGAATTTTATGATGTTATTAAACAGTAATATCGTAAAATTTCAGTAGCTTGGCTACATAACGCGTCTGTGGCTGAGTAATGAATAACTTAGTTTTTACTTAGCCTCTTTTGTGTTCCACTGCTGGGCAAAGGCCATCCCTTCTGCCCTCCATCTCTCCTTATCCCAAACTACCCTGCACCACATCTGTAACAGTGAAGGTGACTTAGAATGAACAAGAATGAGAGTGGCATTTAAGTGTGACATCTAGGTCGACCAAATAGGGGATGTATTAGCTAAGAGGAAGATAAAAAGTACCCGAACCGGCGTGCGTGCATGCAACCACTTATGAACGTTGATGAAGCAAAGGTGATCTGTCAGGATCGTGGCAAGTGGCAGGCCCTGGTCTCTGCCTACCCCTCTGGGATACAGGCGTGAGGTTATGTATGTCTGTATGTATCTAGGTCGTTCCGCCATCTTCTCCTTGGTTTCCCGCGATGTCGGTCTATTCGTCGTTAGTAAGTATTCAAAAGATATTCAACTTAAAGATACACACGTATAAATGGAGTCGCTGGATGTGGACGGCATAAGACCGTGAAGGCCTATGTGTTGCAGTAGGCAAATGGCTGATGATTATAAAAACCTATTTAGAGGCTAAAAATCGCACCCATGCCGGGACTCGGACCGCGGTTATTAAGTAATTAAAATTACCATCGGGGTAGGAAGAGACCCGTGCCCCAGCAGTGGGGACATACAAGGGTTGATAACGAACGAAAATTACCATCTACTTAGACTATCCCTTATGGGTCTAGCCTCCTAAGCCCTGGCGTCCCAGACATAGGACATCACGGATAACTTTCTCAATTCATACTCAATGATTTAGAAGAAAGTCCGGAAAACTTACTGTTCCAGGTCCAATATTTTCCTCATCATTTTTTGGACAACAAGAAGAAAAAATTCTTCAAGAAGACTTGAAGTAACTGTTACCTAGGAGACGTAAATGTAAAAAATTAAATGGTGGAGAAATCTTATTTCAAGTTGAGTAAACTTGTTTCACGTTTCGAAACAGCGTGAACACTTAGTTCTGAATTCTGTCTGTCTGGACAATGACCGCGTACCCGTGGCATACACACCGGATGAATAGATTCAAGTTTGTGTCGAGGTATTTGTAAAATGTTTTTTTTTAAAGTTAACTAAGGTAGTGGTGGATTTATGCATTCTTTTTCATAAATTCCAAATGCTGTGGGATTCGAACCCACGCAACTGTCGATAAAGCTTAGCTGGAAAGGTTTTCATTTATATAGATTATTTAAATAAAAATAAACCAACAGAATAAATTACTCACTTGATTATATTTTCAGATCGACACCGAAGTATGTACACACTCCAAAATATACACTGCAACTTTCTTACAACAAATGTTTATATTCAAAGTACTATGACACGTCACAAGTTTCACAGTCGTCACAAACTTCACAGTTCGATAGTTGAACGTAGACTGAGTCAAAAATGGCGCCGCACTTCCTTTTATATGACGAAGTGACAACTGACACGTGTCTAGCCGGAAGTTTATATGAAATAATATTTTGTAAAACGGAAATGTGGCGACATGATTGTAATCTTAAGGTATTTTAGGAAATAATAGTAGAAACCAATCTACACTAATTATTGAAATATTGCTGACAGTAGGTAGTAGATAGCTATTGATGAGGCACATTATTTTTGCTGTGGATTTCAAAACACTCAAAATTCATGGTGTAACAGATGTCGTATAATCGCTGAAGTGTGTGTATGTGATATGATTGCATAGCTGCCCGGTCGGACATCGAAAGTTTTGGTTAGCGTAGCGCTTCTGATACATCCTGGCGTATCCTTGGACTAGTTTCGATTGGAAACTAGTTTTAGTTCAAAATTGCTAATTCCGTACCTTCGTAACCTAATAACTCTTATAGATTATTTTTTGGTTTTGTTTTTCTTTTAATAAATTAATTTTCTACGCAGTAAAATGCAACTAAGTATAATCACTTCTCTAGCTAGAAACTCACTCATCTCGTTAGATGATTGGCATTGCTTGCTGTTATTTAGGTGTCAAGCCTCGCAAAGCAACAGAAGCTATGTGATTATGGTGATATACTTGTAAGATTTCTGGAAGGAAACTATTCTTATTCTTAATTGGGTAGCCCACCAAACTGTACTCTGAAGCTTTGTTTTTTATTGTATGCTCTCTGGTTTAAAACAAAGAATATTCTTCTCTTAATTTCAACAAAATTGTCGGACAGAGCGCCTTATACTCGTAGATTAAAATATTATTCTTAAGCTCTTACGTTCTATACATAGGACATCACTCCACACCCAATGGTCTTAAAGTAGGAAATAGGGAAACCTACCTACTGCTATCAATAATATATTGATATTCATAATTTATTGGAAAATATGTTTTTCCATATACCTACGTAGTTTCATAGGATTTGGAGTAAATTTCATCTTTAGGAGATAAACAAAGCTAATAACGTCTAGCGCTTCCATCGCCCAACTCCCACAGAGAATTATTTTAGGCAGCCGTGTTTGTCTTACTGTTGGGCACAGACCTCCTCCTTGAGCCTCCACTCCTCCCTGTCTTGAGCAGACATCAAGAACATTGAGAGATCGTCCCACTATTCGTCTTATTCGGGAATATTTGAGTTAAAAAAAATAGTACACTAGTAAAACAGAGAATCGAACGTGGTGAAAATGTCTGCTTTCTTCAGACACGATCTTTCGTATACCAAGATATTGTACGCGTCCAATAAAAGCGTCAGTTGTCTATCGAACGGATTGAATCACTCCAGAGGAAATATCCCGAAAGCGAAAACAAAATCACCTCTCCCAAACATACGGCGGGAGGGAACGATGCGAGAGACGCCGAAAGTTTTTCATATCTATTGGGGCATTTATCCTTTGCCTGGCACAGAATATAAATATCGATCAGAAGGTCGGGCTCGTCTCAGTGAGCATTTATTTTCAATGTTGTGTACTTCAAAAGGATGTGCGACTATCAAGCCTCAATTTTCAGGAACGGGTAAAGCGCAATCGAGTCAAAATTATATCAAACTAGCTATGCCCCGCGGTGTTGCCCGCGGCTTATAAAGTTTCCCATGGGAATAACACATTTTTATACTATTTTTTTAATTATTTTTTCGCACTTACCCGTGCTAAGGACAATTTTAAAAACCTATTTAGAGGCTAAAAATTCCACCCAGGCCGGGATTCGAACCCGCGACCTCTGGCTATCCGTGCCAGCGCTCTATCCAACTGAGCTAATGGGCGACTCACCGGCATCAGTGAAATTTCGAACCTCTTTACACTATTCTCTGTATTACTTACAGGGTCCTTAGCACGGGTTAGTGCATTAAAATAAAAATAGTATATTTTTATTTTTTTTTTAAAAACCTATTTAGAGGCTAAAAATTTCACCCATGCCGGGATTCGAACCCGCAACCTCTGGCTATCCGTACCAGCGCTCTACCAATTGAGCCAATGGGCGACTCACGGCATCAGTGAAATTTCGAACCTCTTTACAATATTCTCTGTATTACGTACAGGCAGCGACATCTGACTTAAGCAAATTGCATTACTTACAGCCCCGACTACCTACTTTGCAGTTAGGTTTAACATCGGAACGATATCACTGTACCCACATGATTACACTATTTTTATTTTTAATGCACTAACCCGTGCTAAGGAACAAATTTTAAAAACCTATTTAGAGGCTAAAAATTTCACCCATGCCGGGATTCGAACCCGCAACCTCTGGCTATCCGTACCAGCGCTCTACCAATTGAGCCAATGGGCGACTCACGGCATCAGTGAAATTTCGAACCTCTTTACAATATTCTCTGTATTACGTACAGGCAGCGACATCTGACTTAAGCAAATTGCATTACTTACAGCCCCGACTACCTACTTTGCAGTTAGGTTTAACATCGGAACGATATCACTGTACCCACATGATTACACTATTTTTATTTTTAATGCACTAACCCGTGCTAAGGAACAAATTTTAAAAACCTATTTAGAGGCTAAAAATTTTCACCCATGCCGGGATTCGAACCCGCAACCTCTGGCTATCCGTACCAGCGCTCTACCAATTGAGCCAATGGGCGACTCACGGCATCAGTGAAATTTCGAACCTCTTTACAATATTCTCTGTATTACGTACAGGCAGCGACATCTGACTTAAGCAAATTGCATTACTTACAGCCCCGACTACCTACTTTGCAGTTAGGTTTAACATCGGAACGATATCACTGTACCCACATGATTACACTATTTTTATTTTTAATGCACTAACCCGTGCTAAGGAACAAATTTTAAAAACCTATTTAGAGGCTAAAAATTTCACCCATGCCGGGATTCGAACCCGCAACCTCTGGCTATCCGTACCAGCGCTCTACCAATTGAGCCAATGGGCGACTCACGGCATCAGTGAAATTTCGAACCTCTTTACAATATTCTCTGTATTACGTACAGGCAGCGACATCTGACTTAAGCAAATTGCATTACTTACAGCCCCGACTACCTACTTTGCAGTTAGGTTTAACATCGGAACGATATCACTGTACCCACATGATTACACTATTTTTATTTTTAATGCACTAACCCGTGCTAAGGAACAAATTTTAAAAACCTATTTAGAGGCTAAAAATTTTCACCCATGCCGGGATTCGAACCCGCAACCTCTGGCTATCCGTACCAGCGCTCTACCAATTGAGCCAATGGGCGACTCACGGCATCAGTGAAATTTCGAACCTCTTTACAATATTCTCTGTATTACGTACAGGCAGCGACATCTGACTTAAACTTAGGTTCGAAATTTCACTGATGCCGTGAGTCGCCCATTGGCTCAATTGGTAGAGCGCTGGTACGGATAGCCAGAGGTTGCGGGTTCGAATCCCGGCATGGGTGAAATTTTTAGCCTCTAAATAGGTTTTTAAAATTTGTTCCTTAGCACGGGTTAGTGCATTAAAAATAAAAATAGTGTAATCATGTGGGTACAGTGATATCGTTCCGATGTTAAACCTAACTGCAAAGTAGGTAGTCGGGGCTGTAAGTAATGCAATTTGCTTAAGTCAGATGTCGCTGCCTGTACGTAATACAGAGAATATTGTAAAGAGGTTCGAAATTTCACTGATGCCGTGAGTCGCCCATTGGCTCAATTGGTAGAGCGCTGGTACGGATAGCCAGAGGTTGCGGGTTCGAATCCCGGCATGGGTGAAATTTTTAGCCTCTAAATAGGTTTTTAAAATTTGTTCCTTAGCACGGGTTAGTGCATTAAAAATAAAAATAGTGTAATCATGTGGGTACAGTGATATCGTTCCGATGTTAAACCTAACTGCAAAGTAGGTAGTCGGGGCTGTAAGTAATGCAATTTGCTTAAGTCAGATGTCGCTGCCTGTACGTAATACAGAGAATATTGTAAAGAGGTTCGAAATTTCAATGATGCCGTGAGTCGCCCATTGGCTCAATTGGTTGAGCGCTGGTACGGATAGCCAGAGGTTGCGGGTTCGAATCCCGGCATGGGTGAAAAAATTTTTAGCCTCTAAATAGGTTTTTAAAATTTGTTCCTTAGCACGGGTTAGTGCATTAAAAATAAAAATAGTGTAATCATGTGGGTACAGTGATATCGTTCCGATGTTAAACCTAACTGCAAAGTAGGTAGTCGGGGCTGTAAGTAATGCAATTTGCTTAAGTCAGATGTCGCTGCCTGTACGTAATACAGAGAATATTGTAAAGAGGTTCGAAATTTCACTGATGCCGTGAGTCGCCCATTGGCTCAATTGGTAGAGCGCTGGTACGGATAGCCAGAGGTTGCGGGTTCGAATCCCGGCATGGGTGAAATTTTTAGCCTCTAAATAGGTTTTTAAAATTTGTTCCTTAGCACGGGTTAGTGCATTAAAAATAAAAATAGTGTAATCATGTGGGTACAGTGATATCGTTCCGATGTTAAACCTAACTGCAAAGTAGGTAGTCGGGGCTGTAAGTAATGCAATTTGCTTAAGTCAGATGTCACTGCCTGTACGTAATACAGAGAATATTGTAAAGAGGTTCGAAATTTCACTGATGCCGTGAGTCGCCCATTGGCTCAATTGGTAGAGCGCTGGTACGGATAGCCAGAGGTTGCGGGTTCGAATCCCGGCATGGGTGAAAAATTTTTAGCCTCTAAATAGGTTTTTAAAATTTGTTCCTTAGCACGGGTTAGTGCATTAAAAATAAAAATAGTGTAAAAATAGTATATTTTTTTATTGTTGTTTTAAAATTACATTCTTTCTAGGTACATATTCAAATGCCTTTTGTTTTCTTATTGAAAGATCAAGTATATTCACTAAAAAGGTTCTACATGATCAAGTCATAATTTTGCATGAAATTTTACACTATTTTTATTTTTAATGCACTAACCCGTGCTAAGGAACAAATTTAAAAAAAAATTTAGCCTCTAAATAGGTTTTTGAATTTGCATGAAATTTATTTTTAAATTATTGCTTTGTTCTTCTTAAGCTTATGTTGAAAAAAAGTATCAAACTGTATCCTACTATTTTAAGAAATTATCCTTATCACCACGGTAATCAAAACCGCAGGACTTGCCTTAATACAGCTTTTGACTTTGTACGGGGTCTTTATCCTTATATAAATTGTGAAATATAGATGTTTTTTTGTACTATTTTTAATAAATTTATAAACACACAATCCCAGAAAGTCCTTATAAACGCCGTATTAAATTATGTGTTTGAAACTGCAAAACTATTTATACTCCTTTTTTGGTCTGTTTTAAGAGAATTCTGTGTTTTAAATAACAGAAATCGTGTTTTAGAGAAATTGTGTTTCACTAACGCTATATATATCTCCTCTTTACCTTCAGTCGAGTTCTGTAACCTAAGTTATCGCGAAGTTAATAATTTCCTCTGTAAACTCTTTAAACTGCAATATAGACTTTCAACCTTCAAAGTGACCTACAGATATGTCATTATGGACTCCGATACTTAGTCACCTTAGATTCGACGTCGTCGTCGTCAGGCTCCAATAAAAGCGTCAGTTGTCTATCGAACGGATTGAATCACTCCAGAGGAAATATCCCGAAAGCGAAAACAAAATCACCTCTCCCAAACATACGGCGGGAGGGAACGATGCGAGAGACGCCGAAAGTTTTTCATATCTATTGGGGCATTTATCCTTTGCCTGGCACAGAATATAAATATCGATCAGAAGGTCGGGCTCGTCTCAGTGAGCATTTATTTTCAATGTTGTGTACTTCAAAAGGATGTGCGACTATCAAGCCTCAATTTTCAGGAACGGGTAAAGCGCAATCGAGTCAAAATTATATCAAACTAGCTATGCCCCGCGGTGTTGCCCGCGGCTTATAAAGTTTCCCATGGGAATAACACATTTTTATACTATTTTTTTTATATATTTTTTCGCACTAACCCGTGCTAAGGACAAATTTAAATAAAACCTATTTAGAGGCTAAAAATTTCACCCATGCCGGGATTCGAACCCGCAACCTCAGGCTATCCTCTGGCACGGATTAAAAATTAAAAATTAAACTGTCATGGGGAAATTCCATACCACTCACGCACGCCGGTGGAAAAAAGTTAACTTGTTGTTTTTTTTTGTCATTTAAATCTGAATACAATAAAATTTTGATAATAATTGCAGTGTGTATTATGTTGTAATCAATTTATTTGCTCTATATTTAATCAATTTTAATTTGTCATTGAAGTGTAACATTTTAATTATTATACATATATTTTTTTTTGTAAACAATTACTATTTGTGTGCTGTTGCTATTTTGTCTGTGATATATATATTTTTCTTTATTTTTTTTTATGTAATGGCGAATATTATGTAATAATATCAATTTACTAAAAGGGACGGGCTGAAAACCAGCGCCGAGACTACGCATGCAGTCACGGCAATAACGCTGAGCCCATTCCTTTTTACCACAAACATGTGAATGAGACAATAATTATTATTTGTTATTTTTTGTGTGGTAAATAAAACTTTTTTCACTTTCACTTTCACTAAATAGGTTTTTTTTTTTAAATAACACATTTTCCCGCTGTAAGACGTCACCTACGTCTTAATCTTAATTCAACACTTAATCCAGGGTCTCAGATAACTCCATACCAAATTTTATTACAATCGCTCAAGCTGTTTACACGTGAAGAACTATCAAACATACAAATTCACAAACTGTTGCCTTTAAAATATTAGTGTGATGTGATGGGAAAGCACTATAATGGTAGGACCAAATGGTAAATAAAAAAAAATACATGCAATTAAATGATAAATATTATTTATTTACACTCCACGGTTTTCATTTTGCAAATTTACAACGCGAAATCAGCCTTCAAAACAAAGCCTTCTTTAAAAAAAATCGGTGTCTAAGTGGTCAGATTTTAGAGTGCCTAATCTAAAAACAATAATAGCACAACGTGGCGCTCTTTAGCGGAGGGCTCTGTCCAGCATTGGACTAGTATAGCCTGACGACGACGACGTCGAATCTAAGGTGACTAAGTATCGGAGTCCATAATGACATATCTGTAGGTCACTTTGAAGGTTGAAAGTCTATATTGCAGTTTAAAGAGTTTACAGAGGAAATTATTAACTTCGCGATAACTTAGGATACAGAACTCGACTGAAGGTAAAGAGGAGATATATATAGCGTTAGTGAAACACAATTTCTCTAAAACACGATTTCTGTTATTTAAAACACAGAATTCTCTTAAAACAGACCAAAAAAGGAGTATAAATAGTTTTGCAGTTTCAAACACATAATTTAATACGGCGTTTATAAGGACTTTCTGGGATTGTGTGTTTATAAATTTATTAAAAATAGTACAAAAAAACATCTATATTTCACAATTTATATAAGGATAAAGACCCCGTACAAAGTCAAAAGCTGTATTGTGGCAAGTCCTGCGGTTTTGATTACCGTGGTGATAAGGATAATTTCTTAAAATAGTAGGATACAGTTTGATACTTTTTTTTTCAACATAAGCTTAAGAAGAACAAAGCAATAATTTAAAAATAAATTTCATGCAAATTCAAAAACCTATTTAGAGGCTAAAATTTTTTTTAAATTTGTTCCTTAGCACGGGTTAGTGCATTAAAAATAAAAATAGTGTAAAATTTCATGCAAAATTATGACTTGATCATGTAGAACCTTTTTAGTGAATATACTTGATGTTTCAATAAGAAAACAAAAGGCATTTGAATATGTACCTAGAAAGAATGTAATTTTAAAACAACAATAAAAAAATATACTATTTTTATTTTAATGCACTAACCCGTGCTAAGGACCCTGTAAGTAATACAGAGAATAGTGTAAAGAGGTTCGAAATTTCACTGATGCCGGTGAGTCGCCCATTAGCTCAGTTGGATAGAGCGCTGGCACGGATAGCCAGAGGTCGCGGGTTCGAATCCCGGCCTGGGTGGAATTTTTAGCCTCTAAATAGGTTTTTAAAATTGTCCTTAGCACGGGTTAGTGCATTAAAAATAAAAAAAGTACAAACTGACTTAAGAAGCGACGTATTAGGGTATCTTCATTAAATCTTTAAAGGCAACCTTAAAGATCAATTAGAAAATGTTATTGTTGGACAAACAGTCCTCACTATAGTTGCCTAGCTACTTGATGTGTTACCTGTAATAACCCGTCTTATGTCCGCACATGCACGCACGCAATCCCGGCATGGGTGGAATTTTTAGCCTCTAAATAGGTTTTTAACAATAAAAAAATTGCCGCCACCGTCCCGCAAACTGCTTCTTTTTGTCTCGCGCTTCTGTAGCTTTTTGCTCTATTGGTGATCCATGCTTTAGTTCCATTTGTCATTAAAAGATGGCGCTAGGAGTAAAATATAATTCAAAAGCTCGATTGATTAACTTTTAAAGAACACCATTCCCAAATATACAGGTTTTGCCTAGTTTAACGGATAACAGTCTGACATTGTTTTTGAACTCATGTTCTACAGCTTCTACCTATTTTAAGTGTGTGTGTGTGTGTGTGTGTGTGTGTGTGTGTGTGTGTGTGTGTGTGTGTGTGTACCTATACCTTAGTCACTGTCTCATTTAATTGTATTTGTGTTTTGCTATTTTGCACAATAAATATCAAATATCATTATTATATTATTGCATTGTTATGTGTACGAGTATGTATATTGTACGTATGTGTATTTTATAAGTAAAGATAGACAGATAGATATATCGGATATACTTTATTGTACATAACAATGGAAATCACACAGATATTTCTTAACCTAAGAGCACAGATGGCGGCCTTATTAAGGCCTTACTATTTATATATTTTATCATTTCAGTTTGTTTCTATTTGTAATTCCGTAAGTTACGAAAAGGCCCGTGATGAAAATCAGTGCTGTGGGCAAAGCCGCAGCGTAAAAGCTCGCGGTCATTTTACCGCTGCATAGACATATTCTGAATGTTTTTATTCTTTATTGTTTTGTTCGTCACTTGTTATGTTGGTGTTTCTATTTCTCTATATATTCGTCCATTACTAATTATTTGATATGTTGTACGTCCTTGTGGAGTTAAATAAATGTTTTCTCCTTTTTCTTCTTCTTCTGATTGCCGTCGATTTTCTTGACTAATCTTGTATCTTAAGTAATATAACAAACTCATAGTCAAACGTTAAACAACGAATTCCTACGATTTGTAATTTACATGCGATCGTGAGTGGAGCTCATTACTCCAATCGAAAATTGGACAATAGATTAGAACTCTTTACTGTACACCAGAAAACAAAATACATAAAAAGGCTTACATATCTAAGTATTGCCGTATACAATTGGCGATCTTATCGCTAAAAGCGGTGTCTTCCAGACAACCTTGCGATGGATAGAACTGAAAGAAGAAGAGAGTAGGTAGGTGTACATAAAGTATATTTGAAGAATATGTACATAAACTGACTTACTATTAATATTCAATAGTAAATTTATTACCAATTCTTCTTCTTCTTCTTCAGGCTATATTAGTCCACTGCTGGACATAGCCCTCCCCTAATGAGCGCCATAGCGCAAGGTTGTGCCATCATTGGAGGGTAATGCCCATAATCCCCACGCTGGGCATGCGGGTTGGTGATCGCAGTTTAGTGGGATTGTAATGCAGGGGGCGCTGCTGCCCACTCCCCGGTTTGTATCCCTTAGTCGCCTTTTACGACACCCGCATTACCAATTATTGTACCTTAAATATTGTAGCTTAATGAACTAGTCCGGGTAGTCATATATTTACTGAGTCCGTTGTGCGAAGGTTGTTTGAACACAAGTCCAAGAACGCAATGTAGTCTCAACCATCTCAACCGACTTTCTGTGCTTTCCACCCCAGCGGTACTTACAACCGGGTGAAATATCCGGGACACCCTGTAAACCAATTCCGGGCCGGATTATCGAAGCAACAAATGCCCGGATAAGGCGCGCCCGCGCCGCGAGATGCAAACCAATCGGGCCGAGGGAGGAATCTTTCTGCTTTATGTTTCGCCTATTGTTTTTTGCTCGTGGCGTTGAAAGAAGAAAGAAAGAACACTTTTTTGGACCTTTTTTGGGTTATTTTCAAGAAATGAAACGATGAACATTATATTAATTGAATACAGGATTTATTTCTATATTTACAATTTTTGGGTGGGCCACTTAAGCCTAGGTTAAGGTTCACTCACGCGCAATCCGTTATATCGTTTATTACTATTTATTAAGAAAAATTTTACGAAACAAGACGTGTAAGAAAATATCTAGTTATGTAGTGTATAAGCAATTAAATAGGTAATACTAGTTTTTATTTTTAATGCACTAACCCGTGCTAAGGACAAATTAAAAACCTATTTAGAGGCTAAAAATTTCACCCATGCCGGGATTCGAACCCGCAACCTCTGGCTATCCGTGCCAGCGCTCTACCAATTGAGCCAATGGGCTACTCACCGGCATCAGTGAAATTTCGAACCTCTTTACACTATTATCTGTATTACGTACAGGCAGCGACATCTGGCTTAAGCAAATTGCATTACTTACAGCCCCGACTACCTACTTTGCAGTTAGGTTTCACATCGGAACGACATCCTTGTACCCACATGATTATACTATTTTTATTTTTAATGCACTAACCCGTGCTAAAGATTAAATAGGTTTGAATGTAAATATTTCTATGTAAATACGTGTTGAATACCTGTGTTATACATAAAAGAATACACTTTACCTGTATCCAGATATTATAATTTGTTTTTATTTACTCTGATAACAATAATTGAATTATAAAGTCATGGAAAGCAAAGAGGAAGATAAAAAGTACCCGGAACCGGCGTGCGTGCATTCAATGACTTATGAACTTTTATGAAGCGAAGGTGACCTGTCAGGATAGTGGCAAGTGGCAGTTCCTGGTCCCTGCCTACCCCTCTGGGATACTGGCGTGAGGTATGTATGTATATATGATAACAAATTGTTCTTATTTTGTCACACCAATACAATTGGGCTTACTCTTGACTTCTATCTAGCCCGAGGGTGAAAGTGAGGTCTAGGATGGACCGACTTTGCCCAGGGACCTGTTCACACGCATCTTAAAGAGGTCTGGATTATAAGCGTTCGGAAAAACGGACGCCGGCAAGATGTTCCACATTTTGGCTGAGCGCATTATGAATGATATTAAAAACGCTCAGTGCGGAGGTTCGTTTCAACTGTGGATCGTAATATGCAGTAGATACGCCTGATATTACGATTGCGGATTGAATAATTTAACACCATAAAGAGAAACGCACAATTAACTTGAAAAATGAATGAAGCGCGAGTGGCCTAGGGGAACCGAGTGATTGGAATCAATCACTTGGTTAAGCAACAACAGGCGCGGCCAGGTACGGGATGGGTGAGCGTCCCGTGACTACCGCTAGTGGCATTTTTCCGAGCGCTTTCGTGCTTCGCAAGGCACGTTAAGCCGTTGGTGCCGGCTGTCATATAATGGCAGTCGTTAAGCCATGTCAGAGGCCTTATGGGCGGCTTGATAACTTCTGACAGTGAGGCCCGGCCACTGTCTCACAATCCTCCACCAACCCGGACTTGGCCCCCGTGGTGGAGTATGGCCTAACCTTCCTGCTATGCAGGAAGAGACCCGTGCCCCAGCAGTGGGGACATATAAGGGTGGATAACGTAACTTGAAAAACATACCTTGATGATGATGATGGTCGCAGCTTGTTATATTTGGTTTAATTATTATTAATTCGTTATCGCACAAAAAATAATTTAAAGAGGACTAAATGCTAATTGTATTTTCTACCAGTCTACCCGCAGGAGGTACAGGAGAGGTAACATTTGAGGTGGGCATGCAAAAAAGAAATAGATATAAAGTAGTTAATTTTGGTGTGTAGTGTAATTATACGATTTTTTCTTTTATTAATCAATAAATATTCTTTTGTGCCCCCCGCAACCCCTTTTTAATAAAAAAAATCTGGTATAGGTAAATCCTTATTTTTCGTGTTGCTCTTGTACTGTATCTACGCCGTTTTGCTATAAATTATACCTAGTCCTTTGTCCGTCATCTCACGCAAGTTCACTGCGTTGGGTCCTAAAATCTCTGTTAATATAATTAAGAGATTGTTTTGACACTTTTTGAAAATACCACCTGTAAAAGAAGATATGATTTTGTTTCCTCTAGATAGTCCTATGGATCCCCTAAAAAAGCTATTTCACACGTAAATTAACTTGTTTTTATATTTGCCACAACCATGGACTCGCAAGCGAGAGCCCCAGGTTCGATCCCCAATGCGGTACATGCCCGCGCATGTACCAATGACTTTGTTTAATTTAAAAGTTACGTACATCACGCTAACTGTGAAGGAAAACATCGTGAGGAAACCCGCGGCTTGGTTGGCTCCGCACGTATTGACTAGTCTTTCCTGTGGGCTAGGCCGATTAAGCTGTCAGGATGGTATATATAAAACCATGTCCCAGGCACTACAGCGTCGGAGTGGTCCCTTCACCCACCTAGTGTGAGTGAAGATACTGTAGCGGCACCTTATTTGGTATGTCAGCACTTTTGTTTAGCTAGCGCGCGGACAGCCAGTCGCTGCCCCGCTTTCCGCGCTCGTGGTGCTAGTCTAATTAGTCCTAAGTTTCTAATTAGGAATATAACTATTTTTACTTCTTAACTTCAGTGTTTTTTATTTCATGTCAAATCCACTTCAAATTGGTGACACCCTTAAACTATGAACAGTGACAAGTGAAATAACAGACTTTAGACTTTTGCGCAGTACGGGAAATAAAACACATTGTGACTAGTGCATACTCGGGTAGCGGCTCACTCCTCTAAAGTACCTAAGGAGTTATTAGCACCACGAGCCGCGTTTCGTCTAATAAAGTATTGTGTTAAATAAGCGAGTGAAGCGATTCTCCGATATGGCTACCAACCCGGCCGCTCCTTCCGTGAACCCTGCGGCCCCAGCCACAATTAAAGTGGAAGATGCTGGGCTGGCAGCGCTATCGTTGTCCACAAGGATCCCGGATTTTTGGACGGACCAGTCTCGAGTGTGGTTTATCCAATTCGAGGCAATAATCGACCCACAAAAAACAGGTGATCAAGCAAGATTCAATGCAGTAGTAGCAAAGTTGGGCAAGGATGTAATTACACAGATAACGGATATCCTGATTAACCCGCCGCTAGAAAATAAGTACGGAGTTCTCAAAGATAAATTGCTGCAGATATATGAAGAATCGGAAAACAGACAGATACAAAGATTGATCGGAGAAATGGAACTCGGAGATCAGCGCCCGACGCAATTGTTGCGCCGTATGCAGGATTTGGCCCGAGGCAAGGTCAACGACGACACAGTAGGCGTGCTTTGGCAAAATCTGTTGCCGTCGACGGTGCGAGGAATCCTGGCAGTCACGGAAACCAAGGACATTATCAAGCTGGCCAATATCGCGGATAAAGTCATGGAAAACACCCGATCAACACAGATTTCCGAAGTGGCCGCAAAGACGACCGGTACATCAGATTCGGCGTTAATAATTGCGGAAATAGCCAAACTAAACGCCAGAATGGCGAACCTGGAAAGCAGCTCACGCTCCAGATCTCGCAGCCGCAGTAGCCAACCTACGTCCAGGTCCAACTCTCGAGAAGCGACCGGCAAGCGAGCAAACAACCCTAATTGGTTGTGTTTCTACCACTATCGGTTCAAGGCAAAAGCCACCAACCCACAAGGCGTGGTTTTTACCGCATAAATAGTGCCATAAGTGCACCTTCTACTGCGTCACGTTATGTTTAAAATTACAGTGTTTAGCGATAAGCAATGTTCTGTGTCTAGTTTTAGTAAAAATCAGTGTCAGGTGACCAAGGGCGGCACAATTAATATTATCAGGTAAAATTAAAACAAAAACAATATTAAATCATAATTTATTAAATATTTTAAATGTTTAGCACGAACTTTGAATATGTATGGCAATTCCTGAAACCGTGCACATTGCGCCCTTATGATTAATTAGATAAGTTGTGTTTATTACCTAGCGGTAAGTTGTTTGTTTGGTTTTGGCTAGCACCACACCAATTTAATTCGAGCATAGAAAGATAGGATAGCCTGATTGTTTAGACTATGTTCAATTTATTGATACCTAGAATTGTACTCTGTAACTCTTGCCTATCATGAATTGTCAGCATCAGCATTTCGACGTGTTGTTTGTGTTGTAGGTAGCGCAGTCGAACCAAGTACCTAACTAATGTACAGTTAGACCAGTAAAAACGTTGAACTTTTGACAACTTTGAAAATTTTGTGTTCCAAAAATTTTTTAAAAGGGGGGGCTAAATGTAGCGGCACCTTATTTGGTATGTCAGCACTTTTGTTTAGCTAGCGCGCGGACAGCCAGTCGCTGCCCCGCTTTCCGCGCTCGTGGTGCTAGTCTAATTAGTCCTAAGTTTCTAATTAGGAATATAACTATTTTTACTTCTTAACTTCAGTGTTTTTTATTTCATGTCAAATCCACTTCAAAATACCACTGGACGCTATATAAATCATCTCATTAAGTAGATAAGATTCAATACGAAATCAAACGTTCACATTTAGCTGTTAATTTAGTGGGACAGTTAGATTGAATGTTTTTTTTGTGTAGCGCACCCGTATATATTTGTGACCCATCAACAGTTCAAGATAATCGGATATCTGTTGCATTATCTGTACATAATTAAAGACATGTTTACTACTAAGGGGTGGGGAAAACGAATAAAATCAACCCCGTCACTTCCACGAGGCATGTTAAACGCGCGCGACACACTGAATCGATCAAATGACCATCATCCCATCCATCAATTACGCTGAAAACAAATCCAACCCCTTTGTCCGGCCGTCCGGCCGATCCGCAGCCGTAATCGGATTAAAATCCGGCGCGCGACGGAATTCAATCAATAAAAGAACACGAAACATCCACGCAACGAGTGCTTGATTCACGTGCGTAGGGATAAACTGTGAACAAACTTACAAGATTTTTTGAAGCTTTTAATATGTACAACGGCGAGCTTATCTGTAAGAGATTTCTTTCAGCAAACCTTGGTACAATAAGCAAATAAAGGTAAATTAATTTAATATAAATCAAATTACTGTAGGGGTAAAGAGATAAGAAAAAAGCCTCCCAAAACACGAATACGAAATAGAATTCAAAGACGACCTCTGTGGCCCAGCGATAGTGCATTTGCCCACCATGCGAGAGGTCCCGGGTTCGAACCCCGGCTGGGGACAAAAAAAAACCCACGTCTTGTATATTTACATGTTTGTGATTACATTGTTTTTTTTTTAATGCACTAACCCGTGCCTCTAAATAGGTTTTTAAAATTGTCCACAATTTTAAAAACCTATTTAGAGGCTAAAAAATCCACCCATGCCGGGACTCGAACCCGCGACCTCCGGCCATCCGTGCCAGTTTGTGATGTCGTTGTTTCTGGTTCCCTTGACACAGGGTATCCTAGTGTGGGGTCAAATGCAATGCAATGTGCTTGTATGTAAATGTTTAGTTAATTATCGGAGCATTAAAACGCAGTTTTGTGCAAGGTTATTGCGGTATTGCGCATCCGCTATTATCGTCCAACAAAAACGCGCCTGTGTAGGAGAAGTTTCTAGCAGCAATACAACCCGGTGCTGAAGGCACGTAATCTTTCAGAAAAAAAAAGGTTACCCACCGCATATTGCAGAGTTGAAATATTGAGAAAACATGAGGTTAAATTGACCTAGTCAAACCGAGCGATTGGAATCAATCACTTGAGTTAAGCAACAACAGGCGCGGTCAGGTGCAGTATAGGTGTCTGTCCGTGACTACCGCTAGTGGTATTTTTCCGAGCGCTTCCGTGATTCGCATGGCACGTTAAGCCGTTGGTGCAGGCTGTCAAGTAATGGCAGTCGTTAAGCCATGTCAGAGGCCTTATGGGCGGTTAGATAACTTCTGACAGTAAGGCCCACCACTGTCTTACAATCCTCCACCAACCCGGACTTGGCCCCCGTGGCGGAGTGTGGCCTTACCTTCCTGCGATGCAGGAAGAGACCCGTGCCCCAGCAGTGGGGACATACAAGGGTTGATATCGATATCGACATTGAAGAGTTTGAGAAGTGAAGCAGTAATAGGTAAATCTGTGAACAAATTTACAGGAACGTTTAAACAGAAACACTTCTCGATGCTGGGCACAGGAAATATTCCAAAGAAGTCCTACAGCCACAAAAACACACATATTTTTAGCTATAAACATCAGCTGGATATACTTGCGGGATGCAATAAATTATTGAGATTGCCTGCAGGCCTGTACTTGAGCACAGGCTTTCAGAAATAAACAAACAGCACACACGCACACACCTGCTGAAACAAACAAACTTGGTGACATTTTTGGGGGCCTGAATCAGGCCCGTGACCTATCAGCCGCGGGGTACAGCGGTACAGGGTGGATGTAATTTGTACAAGCCGAGCGAATGCGTGCGCGCGCGTAATTACCGACGGTTATTCAATTCCAGGCCACCCTGTGCACGCGAGGGGACCTTTCGCGCTTAAGATTGTAACGTGACCGTTTTTAATCACCCCGTGTGTTAGGGACGATGCGGAGGGTCAGACAGTATCGCTGGGTATATGTTTAGTGCCAAATCGTTCAAGGTTGATTTTTACCAGACTGCGGCGGAGCCTAAAAGGGTAGTGTTTGGCTCGTAATGAGGGATTTTTCTGACAGCTATTAAAAAAAAAAATAGTTCTAAAAGCTACGATGAGATGGCGCTGAATCGCAAGGGTTTACCTTTTTTTGTTTGTTATTGCTTGCCACAGGTAAAAACTCTATTGCTTTTTTGCGATTTCATTGTAGATAGAGTTCCCTCTACGGATTTCATCGACTGGAAGGAATATAATCTGTGATCAACTGATCAACGTCAACTGATCAATCATGATTTTAGCACGAAAATCAAATAACAATAATAATGCAAGAGCAAAAAGAAAAGAGGGAGGAAATTCCACGTGATCTGTGGATTGGGACCACAGAATAAACTGGAAAGTGGCATATCCCATTAAAAAAACAAAAACCCTTACTTGAAAACGCCATCTACTGACAAATTAGGAACTACTTTTCTTAGCTGTCAGAAAAATCCCTCATTACTTGGTAACTTTTTGGTAGCCTTGCAGTTGCCGTGGTCACGGGTACACTGAAGTGGCCGTTATTATTACTTTAAATTTTTCGCAGCTGGCCGACACACAACACTCCTTCGCGATTAGACCCATTTAATAATAACTATGTATGAGCCTAGCGTACGGTTGTCTGGAAGAAATTGCTTTTTGTAATAAGGCCGCCAATTGTACTGTGTATATTTGTAATTATTTTGTATTTGTTGTTTTTCCAGTACAATTAAGAAAATTCTTATGCTATCTTATCATTAGTACGTAAATATATCCGATTGTACGCTCCTTCATAACTCGTTAAGCAATGATCAGATTTTCACAAGTAAGATATCAACCAATTTGCCTTGTTTGCACAAGTGTCATAGGCTGCTCGAAATTAGCACTCACCCAACAAACAAAATGAAAATACATTTTAAATAAAAAGCTGAAATAAAACGTAACCAATTACCCGACTCCCGGGCACTACTTACATAACGTAACATTTACATACTGGCACATACATTGCTTCTGGCCCCACAATAGGATACCCTGTGTCGTGGGATCCAGAAACAGCGACATTACAAACATGTAAACATCCAAGACCTAGGGTTATTTCTTTGTCCCCAGCCGGGGGACTAGGCAGGTGATTCGCCTTGTCATTTGTAAATTAAAACCAAACTACATTTTGGAATTAACTATATCACATCAACTACAATACCTACATAACTCACAATAACTACTCAAATAACTACTCAAACTACATCCGGAATTACCATATTTGATGCACTCTTAAGAGAAGACATTATTAATTTAATAGTCAATTTAACTACTCCTAAGTTTGAAGATATATTCCGCCTATGATTGCCTGGAAGAAATTGCTTTTGGTAATTGTACTTTATTTTTTAAAACCTATTTTAGAGGCTAAAAATTTCACCCATGCCGGGATTCGAACCCGCAACCTCTGGCTATCCGTACCAGCGCTCTACCAATTGAGCCAATGGGCGACTCACGGCATCAGTGAAATTTCGAACCTCTTTACAATATTCTCTGTATTACGTACAGGCAGCGACATCTGACTTAAGCAAATTGCATTACTTACAGCCCCGACTACCTACTTTGCAGTTAGGTTTAACATCGGAACGATATCACTGTACCCACATGATTACACCATTTTTATTTTTTAATGCACTAACCCGTGCTAAGGAACAAATTTAAAAACCTATTTTGTACTATATTTGTATATGAGTTCTGTTATTGTAATTTCTGTGTACAATAAAATATATTCTATAATTTGACTACTCCTAAGTTTGAAGATATATTCCTACGGAAAGAAATTGCTTTTAGCAATAAGGCCGCCAATCGTACTTTATTTTTATACGACTTCTGTTATTGAAATTTCTGTGTACAATTAAGTATATTCTATAATTTGACTACTTCTAAGTTTGAAGATATATTCCGCCCATGATTGCCTGGAAGAAATTGCTTTTGGTAATAAGGTCGCCAATCGTACTATATTTTTGTATGATTTCTGTTATTGTAATTTATTTGTACAATAAAGTATATTCTATGTATCTATCTATTTATCGGCATCGAAAAAGCCCAAAATACTTCCATGCGACATCAAATTCAATTACTTGGCATATTTTTTTTTAATTGCGCCACCGCTGGCTAACTGGGACAGAAAACTACGTGAGGAAAATAGTAGCTTGGTTAAATCCTTCCTCATGACATTTTCCTTCACAGCTACTTACAGGGAAGAATTAATATTATTAATAAATCGTTCGTTATCAACCCTTGTAGATATGTCCCCACTGCTGGGGCACGGGTCTCTTCCCGCATCGCAGGAAGGTTAGGCCACACTCCACCACGGGGGCCAAGTCCGGGTTGGTGGAGGATTGTATGACAGTGGCGGGCCTTACTGTCAGAAGTTATCAAGCAGCCCATGAGGCCTCTGACATGGCTTAACGACTGCCATTATATGACAGCCGGCACCAACGGCTTAACGTGCCTTGCGAAGCACAGAAGCGCTCGGAAAAATGGCACTAGCGGTAGTCACGGGACGCTCACCCTTCCTGTACCTGACCGCGCCTGTCGTTGCTTAACCAAGTGATTGATTCCAATCACTCGATTTGCCTAGGACACGAGCGCTTTATTTATAAATGTAAACTTAAAACTAATAATACTAAAATCGCTCACCGCTCACTACTATGGTCGGGCCATTGAAATACCAAGATTATGACGTGAGCGCTTTAATCGCATGCATGAGGTATTTGCTTTCCTTCGCCAATTTTACGGCAAATTCGTTTTCAAAATGACGTTTAATTGTTCTTTTAGTGGCTAATCACAAGCAGCCGGAGAATTATAATTGCTTTTACAGTGAAAATTATAATTGCTGTTTTAATTTATCTGAATTGGTACCTACGCTTTATTATTCTTGAATGTGAGTTATATGACCTCTTTAGGTTGTTTTGCATTTGTTTTTATGTTGATTTAACCAATAAAGAGGCGAAACGAACTAAGCCAGTCAAAAAAATAAACAATTATCCATCTATTACGGGTAAATTGAATGTTATTACGTATGTTTGAAACCAAACTTTTATTTTCTAAAAATCACCAGTGCGGTACTCGTTACATGTGTTCCACTCAACTCAACCAATTATTTTTATCAACTTCAGCAAAATAACGGACTTTCCCGCGGAACATTTTCCTCTTTCAAGCCTCGTTTAGGTACATTACCTCACTGCACGGAAAGTGAAGGGACAAGATTAAGAAGTATGCACAAAAAAAATTCTGAGGTACTGATTAATAGAAGTAATAATAATGATAATACACGACATCAACTTTTTTTACGTCCCTACTACTGGGGCACGAGGGTCTTCCTGCATCACAGAAAGGTTAGGCCATACTTCACCACGGGGGCCAAGTCCGAGTTCGTGGAGGATTGTAGGCCAGTGGTGGGCCTTACTGTCAGACGCAGAAGTTTTCAAGCCGCCCTTAAGGCCTCTCACATGGCTTGACGACTACCATTACATGAAGCAACGGTAGTTATGGTATGATCACTCATCCAGCACCTAAACTGAATAAAAAGAATAATATGTTTTATTTCAGAACACACAGTTTCAGTTCACAATATAAGTAACAATACAATACGGAAATAAAAAAGAAAAAAATAAAGTTTAGAAATAACTTCAGATATCCCCCTGCAGTACAATTCCACCGAACTGCGATCCCTAACCCGCAATCCCAGCGTGAAGATTATGGGCATTACCACCTATGATAGCACGACGTAGCGCTCTTTAGGGGAGGGCTATGTCCAGCAGTGGAATAGTATTAGCCTGACGACGACGAGGACGACGAGGTACTTATGGAGACCAAGGTATACATATGCAGCATAGAACGGCTGATAGCAACTGGTGTTGTGGAAGCTGATAAAAAAGTTTGACGGTGGTAGATAGGGGTGACGGGGGAGAATAATATTGCTATTCAGTTCTCAAGTGCCAATTGAGACCTGATTAGCAATATTATTGTAATCAGAAATTGACCAAGTCGCTGCTGTTAAGGGGACCAGTTAGGGGACGGAATCTAAATGGGGCACATCAGAAGTGTCGCGTGCCACGGTGGCACTAAACACAAATTTAATTTGAGCTCAATTAGGGGTGCGACCGGAGAACCTACTTGACTCGATTTTACTGGTTTTGGGCCACGAATTTATTAGAAAAGAAATAATGTTAAGCTTTATGGTGACGTTAGCAGGTTTTTTTTTTCTGAAAGCATTATTTCTAATTCTGGATGACTTATAAGACGTAATAATGGCGACAGACCTTTTTTTATTGTTTTGACTTTTTGTACATATTATTGTCTTTTTTTACTTGTGTCAGTTTTTTAAATTTAGTTCGCTGTCTGTTCTTGTAAAAGTTGTCTTGAAAATATTATCAAATAAACACGGATTTAGAAATAAATAAAATAACCTATTATTAAAACAGAAAGGTAGGGCACCATACGGTGCTTAACACGTAATATAAAACAAAATACTACAACTATATTTTTTATTTTATTTATTTTAGCTTACCTAATAAATAGTCACGATTAAAACATTTCACTTCATTATCAGAGATCAACGACGCATATTTCGGTTTAATGTTTCCTGTGCAATTAAGTAAAATTAAGTGTCATATTATTTTGCTTTCACATTTATTTGATGGCATGGATAGTTTACAGCATGTTGATTTTTATTTTTAATGCACTAACCCGTGCTAAGGACAATTTTAAAAACCTATTTAGAGGCTAAAAATTCCACCCATGCCAAATCCATGGGTTCGAATCCCGGCATGGGTGGAATTTTTTACTGATTATATATGATTTATACTGATTATACTATTTTTATTTTTAATGCACTAACCCGTGCTAAGGACAATTTTAAAAACCTATTTAGAGGCTAAAAATTCCACCCGTGCCGAATCCATGGGTTCGAATCCCGGCATGGGTGGAATTTTTAGCCTCTTAATAGGTTTTTAAAAAGATATTTATAATGATTTACAGAATGAATTTTATAAAGTCACAGCTCCGATACAGGCTTACCTAGTGTGGGGATCTAAGTTTCACATCTAGATAAAGATAAAAAAACCCATCAAAAAACAACTTGAAACAAAATAAGGCTAAAGCCTAGGTTGTGGTATTATAAGCTAAGGCAAAACTTGATACCTAGTTGATTAAAGGTAAAAATCTACCTGCTCTTTTTAAAAGCGTTTGTTCATTTTAGGTTGTGGTGGTTTTGTTTGTTTGAATAGTAAAACGGCATTTAAATAACGTGGACCATGAACTACTTTTCCGACAGGTCACCTTCTACGTCACAAATAGGTCACAAAAAGTTGTAGTAAATGGCTCCGTATCAATTACTGTCACGTCCGACGTCCCACACGGTTTCATTCTCGGCCCTTTATTATTTATCTTGTATATTAATGATAAAAACCCCTGCTAGAAAAATTACAAATTTCTATTTTGTGCTGATGACCTAAACGTTTATAAAAATATATCAAGCATCAATTACTGTCTTCACTTTTAAGGTGACTTGGACCAGTTTTTAGTATACTTTAATCACAATAAATTACAGCTAATAAACCTTCACCAAAAACACGCAACACTGTCGATTTCATGCATGGATGTCCGCAGCTCAAATTTGACTAAAGTGAACCAACTAAGATACCGGCGTTGTACTTGATACCAAACTACACCTGGAAAATGTCCAGCTTCGTAACGAGAGCCAATAACCACTCACTGACCCTGTTATATGTCTATAAGACATTGATCACACCACAACTTGAATGCGCAGTGTCTGTTTTTAATAAATACTCGGAATTAATATAGAGAGTTGAACACGAATATCTTAGAAGCCTTTATTACAAATGCACCGATCCAAATTACCATACCCTTTTTTTTACTAAAGCAATATAATCCTCTCTCTTTGCAATTCAGGCGTAAAGTTCTTCATGTCACGGCGCTTTCTGACGGTATTTGTCACGATCATTTTGATTCCCTCAACTTGGCCAATAGACTACCTATGTTGTGTTGTCTCAAGCACTGCTCAGGAATGGAAGGTACGCTGCTGTTTTTGGTCGTACTAACGCCATCGTGCATTCTCCTTTACGTCACTTTATACATACATGTGTACAACACACATTTTAATGATGTGGATATTTTTTCTGAGGGTAAAATTTATTTTAAATATAAAATTATATATAGGCTGAAAGATCGTATAATTCAACTTCTTATTCTTAACCATCTACAGTTTATTTATCCTTACTTGACCATTTTAGTAAACAAGATTCTACCCGTAAAGTATGGATTTTAGTCGCAAAGCGGCATATTCCCGTAAATAACGTAATCGGGGAGACTATTTTAAATAACACGCTGTCAATTTTATAAACAAAGTTCATTAAGTTGCGAGAAAATATGTCGTTTTGGCATCAAATATCAATTTGGAGGTTAGAATCTTAAAAACCTGTTTAGAGGCTGTTCCTTAGCACGGGTTAGTGCATTAAAATAAAAATAGTATAATGGTTAGAATCTTGTTTACTAAATTGGCCAAGTAAGAATAAATAGACTGCACATTTTTTTGTGATTTGCTTACTTTTTTGTTTAATATGAGATCAGTTTTAGACACTTTATTTCACCAGGAAAACAATTACAACCATGATTTCGTGATAAATGAGTCTGTAACCTATTTTTTGTACTAAGTAAATAAATAAAATAAAATTCATTTCATAGTTTTCCGGATACTGTTTAGGGTCACAAATAGACCGTAATATTTTACAAACTTCTTATTTTCTCTTATCTTCGTGTGTCGAGAGTAGAGGCAGAAACAGGGAAGTTTCTTTCAGCCGACCAAAGCGCCGAGACAGTGAAACTGCGCCTTGTACGTACAACTTATCCGCAATGCAACTAATTTTAAAGAACGGCATCGCGAGTTAGTTTGAGTTCTCGGCGAAAAACCTATAGTTGATCATTAAAACTTATGTCTGAAGCAGGCTGGGGCTCGCTCAGCGAGGTGTCTACTGCGGATTTCGTTTGCTCGTTGCGGAGGCATTTTTCTATACTACGTGTTTTAGAAAGGTCTGGTGAAACTTCACGCACTCAAAGAACTTTTATTATGAGACGAACTTCGAACTGTCGAAAAAAATCTTTTGTATGAAACAGATAATTTTTTTCAATATTTATTAGCTGGCTTTTAGTTTTATCCGTTTGTACTAATATGTGCCTAGCCTCATATTTAAGTTGCTTATATTGAGCAGAATATAACTCTAAATATTAAAACTGTCTACAACATCCAGTATAAGTTTAAAAGTGAAAAAAAGAAGAGAATTGATTCCAAACAACTCTATGTTATGATAGAATTAGGTGTATTTAGAAACTTCCTTAGGTACGTACTTTCTTCTTCTTCAGGCTATATTAGTCCACTGCTGGACATAGCCCTCCCCTAATGAGCGCCATAGCGCAACGTTGTGCCATCATTGGGGGGTTATGCCCATAATCTCCACGCTGGGCATGCGGGTTGGGGATCGCAGTTTGGTGGAATTGTACTGCAGGGGGCGCTGCTGCCCATCTCCCGGTTTGTATCCCTTAGTCGCCTTTTACGACACCCGCGGGAAGAATTTGGGTTGGTGCTATTCTCTAGGCCGACACCACACTATAGTAGTCAATTTTGAAAGGCTTACAATTTCAGGTGCTTTTTCGCAAATGAGAAGCACTTCTCTTATTTGCGAAAAAGCACCTGAATTGTCATGTCATGCTTTTAAAAGTATTTGATTCTTGTATCATAATTTCTATAACTAACAAGAACTTAAGCTGCAAAACTGGTTATAATTGTTTTCCAAAACCTACTCCAAACTCAAAATTATTAGAACTTTTCCACTGCAAAAAAATAAGAAAAATTTTATACTCACAAAATTGTAAGCATCTCGGAGTGATTGCCCAGTAGAGGCCACCGCGTTGTTTGACGCTCCGACTTCAAACTGTTAATAAGTCAGTTCGCGGAGCTTGCCGCATGCTAATAACATGTGGGATTCAGCTTAGCAATGCACTTATTGAGTTACGCGATAACTAGTTACGTAAAAGTTTGACCAGAGTTTTCAGCCAGATGTTTGTAGGTTTGTAATTCGATTGATTGAGGCTTAGATCCACTAGGCCACGCACCTAGTGGAACCGAGTTATTGGTACCAGTCACTCGGGTTAAGCAACTCAGGTGGATGGGTGACCATTTCATGATTACCGTTAGTGATATTTTTACGAGCGCTTCCGTGCTTTGCACGGCACTTCAAGCCGCTGGTGCCGGCTGTCAAGTACTGGCAGACGTTAAGCTACGTCAGCGGCCTTATGAGCGGCTTGATAGCTTCTGGCAGTAAGGCCCACCTATGTCTTACAATCCTTCGCCAAGCCGGACTTGGTGGTGGTCCCCGTGATGGAGTATGGCTTTACGATCCTCCGATGCAGGAAGAGACCTGTGCCCCAGCAGAGGGAACGTACAAAGGCTTATATCGTGCCCTACAGGGTTACCGAAGATCTTTATTTTCAGTTTTAAATATCTCTGTATATACTTGTGGAATTCAGTGAATTATGCTACCAAAGGGTATCAACATTTATGGGATACTTTCTGTTTACTTAGAACTATAAAATTTGACGAGTGATATCGTCTTATACTGTCTCAAATAGATCGTATCACACTGGTCAATCTACAACGAATATGTATTTTTGAACTAAAACTTTCGTAAGCACAACACATTGTAGACTTTTAGTCCGGATTTACTTACGGGTGTTGTTATATCGGAAAAGTCCGACCAGGTTTCGCTCCGATTCGCAGAGCCTAATCATGGTGAGCAGAGACGGAGCTCGCGTCGTCGGTTGCTTGTCTCACACTAGTAGTGTGGTCGGTCGGACTTTTCCGATATAACAACACCAAATTCAAATTCAAATAATTTTATTTCAACGTAAAGAATTTACATTCTGTTTGCTGAATGTCAATGTACAATGTAAAGTGTAAGCCGCCGCCTTCGGGCCGTAATTGTAGTGGAGAAAAAGGCAGCGGAAAAAAAAAACTCCACTCTGACCATCTTTTCTCAAATCATCACCCGTAAGTAAATCCGGACTAAAAGTCTAGAATATGTATTTGCTACAAATAAATAAACGATTGAGTATCGGCTACGTCTAAATGCGTGAGCTGTACTCAGTTACGTTAAGAGCTACTTTGCCACAAAACGTATGAAGGTCGTTGAAAGCACATAAGAGCCGTAAAGGGATATATCGTAAACACCCGAAACGAAAGATGGGTGTGAGCTTTCAGCAAGATTAATGGATGAGGTAGCTGCCTTATTGTGACGAGTGTTTTTTCATTAGGCTAACAAAATGTGAGGCTAGTTCGGATAAATGGAGTGAGATAGTGGAACGGCGTGTCAACATACTTAATTTTATAAAAGGACTAGCTGACCCAGCGAACTTCGTACCGCCTAACAGTGGATTCTTAATTTTTTTTATTTCTCTCTCCGTAAGAACCATCCCCGCACTTCAAGGAATATTCTAAAAAAATGTATTAACGAAATCGGTTCAGGTGCTCTCGAGATTTGTTCTTACCAACACATTCAGCAATTCATTTTTTATATAGATAAAAACTGTTTGTACTAACACCTCAGGCTGAAATAGGAATATTTTTTGCTGTACCGAGGAAAACGCAAAATAATTACGAAGATACACTACAATTGGCGGCCTTATCGGTTATACTATTTTTATTTTTAATGCACTAACCCGTGCTAAGGACAATTTTTAAATCCTATTTAGAGGCTAAAAATTCCACCCACACCGGGATTCGAACCCGTGACCTCTGCACGGATATCCACGGATGGCACGAATAGCCAGAGGTTGCGGGTTCGAATCCCGGCATGGGTGGAATTTTCAGCCTCTAAATAGGTTTTTAAAATTGGCCTTATTGGTATTAACCCTTTGTATATCCCCACTACTGGGTCACGGGTCTCTTTCTGCAGCGCAATAAGGTTAGGCTGTACTCCACCACGGAGGACCATTCTGGGTTGGTGGAGGCTTGTTAGACAGTGGCGGCCCTTACCTACTGTCAGAAGTTGTCACGCCGCCCATAAGACCTACGACATAGCTTAACGACTACCATTACATGAAAGCCGACAACAACGGTTTAATGTGCCGTGCAAAGCAGGGAAATGCTCGGAAAATATGTCACTAGCGGTAGTCACGGGATGGTCACCCATCCAGCTCTTGACTGCGCCTGTTGTTGCTTAACCTTAGTGATTTATTCCAAACACTCGGTTCCACTAGGCTACCACTGTCCTAACCGGCTAGTGGTAGCCTACTGGAAGTGGGGTAGAGGGTTGATATCATTCGTCCTTCATACCTAAGTATAGGTAGGTACTGCAGCGCACTAGTTATTAAAACGCTGGATTAAGCAATAATACTTACTTTTTATAATCTTTTTTATGACAAAACCTAGCCTAGCTGGTCTCAACACGACTGACACCTACATAGAAAAAACGTAACGATAAATAATAATAACACAGGCCTTTTTTTGCATCTACTTAATGAGATGATACTTAATGAGATGAACTCTAAATTGTTTTTTTTTTATTTGTCCTTAGCACGGGTTAGATTAGAGATTAAAAAGAATATAAATAATTATTGTAATTAAATGTCAATAAAATTCAATTCCACATTAAATGGTTTTATACTCTAAAAAACAAAAATTTTGTAGTAACATTTATCAACTAGTAACAGTTGTCGGCAAATAGGACACCCTCCGACCAGGTGGGATGACGATCTGCGAAAAACTGCCGGCAGATGCTGTATGCGGAAACTGAAGACAGTGCGCTATGGCGCTCATTAGGGGAGGGCTATGTCCAGCAGTGGACTACATAATATAGCCTAAAGAGGAAGAAGACGATGCTGCATGCGGCAAGCTGAAGACAGGGCGCTATGGCGCTCATTAGGGGAGGGCTATGTCGAGCAGTGGACTACATAATATAGCCTGAAAAAAAGAAGAAGAAGAACTGTCGAAGAACTGAACTGTCTTTGTAATTTTTTCTCTTGTGTACTAAAATTAATTAAATAAGAACTAGTATAAAAACCTATTTAGAGGCTAAAAATTTCACCCATGCCGGGATTCGAACCCGTTGGGATACAACTTTTATGATGATGTTTAACTCCCCTGGCTGTATCGAAGTTCTTTCATACAACTTACGTCAAAAAATTACGTTCAACTATCAAAATAATGTGGCTTGTTACTTACCGACGGAGCAACATATGAATGGGCACTACACGAAAAAATAAGGCGACTGACAAAGCTTATAAGATTAGTAAGCTGAAGTGGCTTAGTCAGCTGGTCAGTCTCTGTCTGGTAACCATATCACATAATTTAAAAACCTATTTAGAGGCTAAAAATTTCACCCATGCCGGGATTCGAACCCGCAACCTCTGGCTATCCGTGCCAGCGCTCTACCAATTCAGCCAATGGGCGACTCACCGGCATCAGTGAAATTTCGAACCTCTTTACACTATTCTCTGTATTACGTACAGAGAATAGCCTCTAAATAGGTTTTTAAATTTGTCCTTAGCACGGGTTAGTGCATTAAAAATAAAAATAGTATAAGAACTAGTAACTTATATAATCTTGTGTGTCGTATTATTTAAAGATTTTTCTCGAGTAGTTAGTAAACTCGTTGGTTGTGTATTAAATTGCTTTAAAAGTGTTGCCAACAGCTATTTCACAATTTCCACAATATTCGCTCCACCCAGGCGACATTTCGCGACTTGAAGCCATTTTGCACGGTTATCGTTCATTGACACGAATCGGACGCGTGTTTTAAAATGTGCAGGTTGCCAATTACTTATGTCTTTTCGTCGGAAATTGCTTTTGCTTTTCTTGTAAGACTAAAATGAGTTAGGTTTCCAGATAGATAGAGAACACTTTATTGTAAATAAAATGGAAATTACTCAGATAGTTTTTAACCTTAGAGTACGGACGGTTTATCGTGATTGTATCTCAACATCCTTTTTCTTTAAAACAAACTTATAACTTATAGATAACTTACAACCGTTTTTTATTTAGGCGTTTTACGTCCCGCTGTATGATAGGCCTTCCCTCACAGAAAGTATGGGCTTAACTACCGGGCGTGCCTACCACAGATTGGCAATTTCAAGCTCCGAGGTATGTGTACACCTCAGACACTAAGGTTTCCTCACGATGTTATAAATTCTTTGCCTCGAAATAAATTTATGATACAGATAAATTAATACACGCCTGTATTTCGGCGGATTAGGCAGAGACCGGAGTTTGTCACTGGCTTTTTTTATCGTCAGTTTTAACATAATCACATTTCGCCCAGCACAGGTCAGCTACACATTCAATTAGAGCTTCTGCCTATCCCGCGACCCTCGTCAGGCGTCTCGAAGGCCGCTAATAAATCCCGCCCGAGAATAAGAGTAAAGTTTGTAATCTACCCGGTGCATGCACCATTTTCCATCGCTCGCGGAGGGAAGGTTATCTCTTCCGAGTTGCCTCGTGTTACAAGTGTCACATAGATGGCGCGGTCCTTTATCGCGTAGCCATGCTCGATGAGCGGATATATTGTAGCGCCCTTACAGGGTGTCATGTACTTCTTGGATTACGTATAAGAACTGTAATGACACGTGACTATTGCAATAAAGCAGTCTGAATCTGAATACTGTGGTTTTGCCTCCCGGGCTGATTAGGATGGGATTGAATAGGGCACCTTTTACTGGTTTAGAATTAATTGCTGTCTTTATCTCTCTTTACTTTACTTTATTACACACAAAAAACATATAAAAGAAATAGAATGCAAGACAATACATGTTCAGAGGCGAGCTCATCTCCGTAAGGGGATTTCTTCCAGCAAACCTTGGGGAGTCGGAGTGCAGTTATAAAAAATGAAAGACATGAAAGCTGAACTGTAAGAGACAGAGATTTACAGTC